>CAUYQG010039330.1:0-17519 GCA_963574415.1 Tarsius wallacei | reverse complement strand
CCCCCCCCCCCCCCCCCCCCCCCCCCCCCCCCCCCCCCCCCCCCCCCCCCCCCCCCCCCCCCCCCCCCCCCCCCCCCCCCCCCCCCCCCCCCCCCCCCCCCCCCCCCCCCCCCCCCCCCGCCCCCCCCCGGGCAATTGAGGGAAACTGCTGGGGAGGGAAGGGCATACCTCATCAACAAGGGTACCTGCATAATCGACGTTTGTATACCTAACCCTGAATCGTACACCACATTTTTTAATCCAGTCCAGCTTTGATGGGCAGCATGGTTGGTTCCATGTTTTTGCTATTGTGAAGAGAGCTGTGAGTTGCATGACTTTTCACAAATGAATAGTTCCACTGGCCTGAAACATCTCATCATCAGAATGCAAGTGATGAAACTCCTTCACTTTTGTGAGGAGTCAGCAGAGCCACGGTTCTAAAGTGCCACCTCCCTGCGGATCAGGCTGTTTCAGAGTAGAGTCTGGTCACTCAGGTGATGATTCACGATTTGGGTCCGACAGAAACGTCTACTGCTTGGTGAGTCTTCAGGGCTCGGTACCTTGTGCAGTGGTGATGACGATGATGATGACATGCACGTGGCTTAGCGAACTCTGTTTCTCGTGGGGGAAAAGGTGACCTGGTGCCTCATGGGGAAAGGGTTGAAGCCATAGTCCCTTGCCCAAAGCCGAATCCACGCATTATGGAGACTGCCAAGTCCACGGCCTGTGGGGGTGTTTCTCTCTAGCCCCAGCATATACACAAAGGCCAAACTGTATTCACTAACGTTAGTGAGCCTCTGCTGAGCCTGATGGCAAGCGTCAGAAGCACAGAGAGGCCCCTGGCTAGCCAAGCTTACCTGAGCGTCTATCCTCAGGTCTCCACTGAGCACTCTGCAGGTTGTAGCTTGTTCATTCTCATGAAAGTTCCATGTGACCAGTTCTGTCATCTTAATCTTACAAATGAGGAAACAGAGGCATGGTGCCTGGAGCTAACATGTCCAAGGGCAGTAGCCAGGTGGAGCTGGAATTTGAGCCCAGTTGGACTGACGCGGGCTCTGTAGTCTGCTACATATTAAGATATTCTTAAAGTGCCTCCAGAATGAGAACATTCAGAGCAGATGGCTTAACAGCACATACAGCGGTGCTGGAATGCCATGGAATGGTATTTTCTCTGTCCTTAAAAACGAACAAGATAGGGAAAAGTATCCTCAAACCCAAATTGGGATCTCTCAGCCTAAAGACAGGACTAGATCTAGCAACAGTGTGAAGATCGTTTCAAGGTCATCTCCTCCTCCCTGCAGACTCCAGGTCCCGGGTGTTTCTCCGCCCAAGCAAGGCCTTTCCAGCCAGCTCTTGCCTCCTGGGACATAAAGTTCTGGAATCTTCCCTCCTTCTTCCCGTATCCTTCCTCCTATCACGTTTTTTTTTTTTTTTTTTTTTGCTAGTGAATAATAATGTGGAAGGGCTTTTGCCTAAACAGTCCCAGCGAGAGGCATTGCAGACGCTACTCCATACGGGTGTGGAGGATTACTCCTTGTGTCATGGTCTTTCCTCAGAGGAACAGGGCTTGTTCTTCCCACCTAAACTATTAAAGAGTTCCCTGGCTAATCTTCCAGGCTGCGGCCTCTTCCATCGTTTCCTTCGACACAGCTGCAAGATCAAGCCTTTCCTAGCTGCTTTGAGAGAATCTCCTATTCCGAAACTTGTGACTGTGTACTTACAACAGAAAAGAGTCCACATTCCTTAAACTGGCATTGGGCACCCTCAAAATCTGCCTCCGCCTGCCTTCTGAGATGCATTTCCCACCATGACCCTGCGCCCCATGTCACTGTTTCCTGCATGTCTGTGTGAACCAGCGTCCTCCCCGTCTCGTGTCCTCTTCCTGTACCTGGCACCTCCTTTCCCTCCTGTTTCATGCTATTCATTCGCCTACATGTTCTGAGCATTTGGCTGTCAGCTGGCCACTACTGGGGGCCCTGGGAATGTAGCACTGATCAAGAGGGACCACATGTCCTACTACCGAGCTTCTGTTCTCGTGAGTGAGGAGAGTAGGCAAGTAAACAGATAAACACAGGCATTTCTGAGTGGTGAGTGCCATGAAGACAATACCACAAGGCCATGTGGTGGAAAGTGAGGGGTGTCATCTCATGGAGCGCCCAGGCAGATATTTCTGAGTAGATAATATTTGATATCACACTAAAAATCAAGAAGGACCCAGCCATGGGGAGATCAGAGAGCTCCAGGGACAGAGCCCTGCAGGCACCCCCAATAGTCCAGCATCATCCATTCTGGAAAGCCTAGTTCAGATGCAGCCTCAGCCCAAAAGTTATCTCACCTTCCCCCGGAGGTCCAGCCCACAGTCCTTCATAGTCCTTGCAGCATGTTCTGTCTTGGATGCTGGCTATTTATGCACACGCTTTCACCCCGTTAGAATTCCCAGTCCTGAAGATGTATGTTTTTATCACCTGCAGTGCTTAGTCCAGTATTAATATAGGCACTCCAATATTTCTTGAATGAGAGAACAAAGGAATGAATAAAGAAATTAAAAATGGTGGGATTTATTTCTCTTGGGCCGATGTGAGGAAGGCAGTCACTGGTGAAAAGGAGTCTTAGTCTGCCTTAAAAAGTTCCGCAAACCATAAGAATGAGGCCGGTTCTGCCGTGGTGAATTGGAATCCTCCAATTTCCTGCTGGCCGTCTTTGGAGGAGAAAGTCCTAAACAGCATTTTCCCAGTGACTGTTTTAAGCTTCTGTCTTTCACCAGGCATGTTGATTGTTCTGACGGGGCAGGCTCTGAAACCATAGGGACCTTCTTCAAAGATCTGGCGCAGTCTGGCGCCTGGGCCCCTTTGATGAATTTAATCGTGTAGAGCTGGAGGTAATTGTGGTACCCGTTTCTTAGTAAAGTTGGTATTCAACGAAAGTGACAAGCCTGACAGCTTCATTAACAGCATTGACATTAAGCAACACTGACTGCCCTGCAGTTAAATAGGGAAGGAAAAATTACAGTTTGGGTGCATTTTAATCCAACTCTGCTGGTCGTCCTCTGGGCCTGACCTGCCCCTGCTGCCTGCGTGCTGTTTCCAGCAGGCCCCTCCTCTGAGGCTGTAGGGAAGCTCCTCCCAGCCCCTTTGCAGAGGAAGAGGGCGGGCGGTTCCGGAGCCCTTGTCCTGCTCACGGTAGATTAGCTGTGAACTCTCTCCGGCATGCAAGCTGCCACTCAAGGTCCCCAGCAGACAGTGGCTGACTTTCATCTATGGAACGCTCCCAGCCGGGGAAAGATGCCCCATCCCGTGTTTATGTCCTTCTAGCACTGCTTCTGCCTCCAGATACCTTCGTGCAGGTGAAATGCCTTTGTTCTTGACTTCGAAGGAATCCTGAATAGAGAATTCATTTTACTTCCCCAATTAACCCAAGAAAGTAACTACGAAGAAATAGAGCAGGGAATACTCTGAGGCAGAGAGAGACAAACATGCCTATAATGGCACGTGTCAACCATAAAAGTGGTTCATAGCCTAAGAAAAATAGTTGGATTTAATTCAAATATGCTGTTAAATCACGTCTTCTTGAAGTGGTGTGAAAGTGTTTTAAAATGCGAAAAGGGATTTTTCCGTTTTTCCAGTTCCTATTCTTTGCCATGTTTATGACGGTGGTGCGTGTCGTGAGGGATCACCATTTTGGCAACTTGCCTTTGAAATGTCTTTATTCCATGCAATTTTATATTTTTGCCAATGCTTTGAGTAAGTTATGTCTCTGAATGTACTCCTAAGTGTGCAACGTGTGTAGTGTTTAACAGCTAGCTCCTAGTGGGACATTGTGGAGTCATCTGACATCAGAGTTCATGTTTAAAGCTGCCCAATGAGATCTGTATGGAGTTTCAGGTTTCATTCCTCCTTTACGGCGTCTTCAGCAGCCAACATTTTCTTTTTTAACACAGAAGTCACCTTTGATATGGAGCCCTGTCTGAGCCGACGCCGGCCAGAGGCTGGTGGTAATGAATCTATTCTCGGGTGGCCCTGCGTGTCCCCTCGCTTTTCCAAGACGTGGTGTCAGAGGAACAATGCCCACATGTCTGCAGTGACAGCATTGGGTCTGCCCTGTTGGGAGACGATACATTTTTAAGGATGTTCTTGTCAAAAGGACGGTGATTGGCTTCCATCCAGGAAAGACACACACCTATAAAAAATATAAATTCTGTGTTCAAATAAAACATAGGAGAAGAAAATGTGTTTTGCCTTTGTGCATTTTTCTTCTTGCCCTCTGAAGAGTTCCCACAGGACCAGCACTAAGCTTCTCTTCATTAGAACCCAGATTTCAATTTCAATTTTAATTAGAATAGATGACTAGAATACTTACTATTTTCTGTCATTTCTGCATGGAGTTAATCAGCACCTGGAAGCATGTCCCATGTTTTCATAAAAAGATTAAGATCTTATTCCACAAAGATTTATTGCCATCCGTAAAATTATACTCTATCCTACCATAGCACTTTCTGTGTGTGTGTGTGGATGGGGAAAGCATTTTTTGTTTTGGGGGGTTTTCCCATTTATACGGTAACAGAATCAGGCAGAAAACTTGATTATTTAAATATACACAATCTTTCCGTTTTTTGTGAGATCATAGTTTTACTAATAAGTATCCATAGAACCCTAGACATTATCCAAGCATTTCAAGTACAATTTTAAATGTTGTAATAACATGTACAAACCAAAATAAATGTCAGTGATCAGACAGCATGTGCTATTCTATATTCTATAACCCAAACTGGTTCCATATGATCCAAGTGATTATTTCATGACACCATATTCACACCTAAATTATGACTGAAGTATGACTATCTAATCTACACCTGAACTTCTAGTACTTTAGAGTTTACAAAGCAATTGCGGTTTATGAGTCATTTTTTTAACCAACAAGTACCCACTGAGCTTCGATTCAGTGGCAGGGACTCTTCTAGGTTGGGAGGGCAGGAAGGATTCTGCAGTGGAAAAGGCTAACAAGGCTTCGTTGCACACAGCTGACATTTTTTCAATTACCTGGGAACACAAGTAGAGGAGGGACCATGATCCAAATCTTATGGCTGGAAGGAACTCGGGCTCAGGGAAGCCATGTTATTCTACCATCACCACGCAGCTAACGAGTGACTCACACCCATAGGTTCCTCTCTCGAAGGCCAAGTATCAGATGGCAGCAAAAATGGGCAAGAAATAAAATATTTTCTCCAAGTTCTTTTTTCCTACATGATTACTAGAGAGTGACTCTATCTTAAGATCACCACAACAAATACAGGCAAAATTCAAATGGAAAAGAGAATTAAAACAAAATGCGACCGACCACTCTCTGCCACGTAGAATTCCTCATCTCTCTTAGTGTTTTTCTCCCCCAATGGAAGTAGCTGTGTCATTTTATCATAAAAGTTATGCATGCTGTTATAAAACTAAACTTAGACCCACTGAAAAGAATGAAGGAAAAAGGGATAGTCACTGTCCAGTCACTGTCTCACTGCCCAGAAGCCATCATTATTGCCCTATCTCAATAATGTATATAAGATACATATATTTATTACATGCATTAAATATGCTATTATGTACGCTGTTCTAGAATGCAAGTGCATTTCGTGTTCATAAACACAGATCTAAGTGATCAATTTCAATGACTGTGTAGCATTCCATTCTGAATATATATCGTACTTCGCAGAGCCAGTCTCCTTTTAATAGACATTTCATTCTTTGCCTAATGAGCTTTAAACACTGGCTTGTTGCCTCAGAATAAGTTCTTGCAGTAGACTTGCTTGGGAGTAAAGGTAAACATGTTTTGGTAACCATATACATCTCAATTTACACCTTCTAACCTGTGGGGTATGAGGGTGCCATTTCCCACGCTCTTGTTTTTTTAACTTTTGACAAGATGACAAGCAAGGGAAAATACTATTTCAATGCTGTCATTTTCAAGCTTTAATTTTTCCTGATTAAAACGATAGAGAATTAAGAAAATAATGTAATAGGTTGATGTATAAGTTTGTAGCATTTGCTGTTGGCATGATAACACTGCGGCATTGGGAGTTTGTTTATCGTTTGTCATTTGGAGTGACAACGTTGTGCTTGTGAATATCCCTTGCGTTTTGCAGGTTTGAAGAAAGTTAGTGTGATTTGTGGGCTAAAGAAGAAGGAGTGTCAAGCGGAAAGCAATGAACACCTCCGACATATTCTTCTGTTTGAGTTTAACAGAGGAGTGAAGGCAGCAGGGATGGCTTGAAACATTTGTGCCACATACGGGGAGAACGCTGTCAGGGAAAGCACAGCAAGAAAATGACTTTGCCATCTAAAAGAGGACCACTTTGACCAGAGTGATTCTCCCTGTTCGGGAAGACCATCAGGCTTTGATGAAGACCATTTAAGTGCTTTAATCCATAACGATCCACATCAGTCAACCCAAAAATTGGCAAATGTGATGAGCCGTGACCAGCCAACATTTGTGTAACATTTGCGTTCCATGGGTAAGTGAAAAATTCTACAAACTTATGCATCAACCCAATGAGTGTACAAAAATAGAACTCATTCAATAATCCTACATCTGAAAGATGAGTTATCAATGTTCTCCTCTGTACTGCTACATTATTTTCCTTAAAAATCGATAATATTTTTCAATAAAATTGGAATCGTACTGTAAACATGTTTTAGTGTTTGTTCTTTTTCGAAATAAACCTTTCCACTGTACAGTTTAGATATACAGAGAATGTTTTGACCTACTACCCAGGTCAAGAACGGAGCATCACCAGCCCTCGCACCCCAACTCCTGCCAGAAATGTCCCTTGATGCCCCCACTAGTCCCCACCCCACCCCACCCCCCCGTCAAGTACCCATTGCACTCACTGGTACTGCCATAGAGTCACATTGCCTGGCTTTGAAGTTTACACCTATGAAATCATAAGGTGAGTGTTCTTTTATCTGCTTTTTCACCCAACAGATTCGTCCACATTGCTGCATGTGGCAGCAGCCTCTTCATCTTAAATTGTTTTATTTTGTTGCTATATCGTTGGAGAAAAATTATTCGGTGATACTTGTGAAACCATGCCAAAGAAGACTTATAGCTACAGAGACTACTGTGTGAGGTTTTGCGACAAGGGAGAGAGATTGGGCTCAACTCTGATACAGCCGAGCAAGTAGGGATTTACAGCCAAGGAGCAAGTTGGAGGTCGGCAGATGGAAAACGGCTGAGAGGATCGTCAGGGATAGAAGATATCTGGCTAAATTGACCCAACAGGGCTCTTGCTAAAAACAGGCCAGTGTGATCAGACAGCACCTGGGGGTGGTGGAGAATGAAGGACCCGATCTTATGTCAAGAGTGGTCAGATATCCAGGACTGGATTTTACAAGGACGTGCACAGATGGGCCCAGGAGAAGAAGCTTCAGGAGTCTGTCTCCTGGTCAAACAAAGAGTCTTTGTCAAGTGTCATTGCATGATTGCACAGCTTAAGAATAGTCTCTCCCTTCTGCTAGTGATGGGCCTCTGGCTTGTCTGCAGTGTGGGTTATCATGAGTAGTGCTCCTATGACACCCTGTTTGCTATTATTTTGGCACTTCTGTGTGGGCATGTGCCTGTCCTGGGACCCTGAGTGTGGCCATCCTCAGCTGCAGAAAGAGCCTGCCGTGGCTTCCCAAAGGGAGCATGCCAGTCCATGCTCCATGAGCAGCGGGAGCACGCAGGTGCCCCAATCTCACCAACACCTGGTTGCGCCAATTTCAAATGTGATTTGTTTTTGGCATTCAAATGTCGCACACGGTTGAAGTTTTCACTCGCATTTCTCTGATGACCGATGGTGTTGATGACACGTTCATGTAGTTGTTGAACATTTGGGTATACTGTTTACAGGAGGTGTTTTTGAGTCTACTGCTCGAAAACCTTTGGACACTAACTTCATTTGTCTCCTTTCTACTTTGTGTGTTCATATGTATTTAAATCTACATATATTTGAGTCTTAAATCCTCAGTGACTTGTTTTGTATCTTCAGTATTTACTTAGCTTTTCCCCACATATTCACTCGTTTTATTGCGCTTCGTTCCTTCTGTGCTTTCTTCACTCCATGAAGATAATTCCCTTCCACCGGTGTTTCTTTTCATTTAGGACTGCTTACAAATGCTGTCAGCTTAGTTGACTTAAAGGATATTTATTGTGCCTCGTAAATGAAGTTGCTTTTTTTTAACAGCATAGAGAATACTTAATTGGCAGGTGTTTCCTTTCCTTTTAGAATATTGTAATCCTCGTTCTGCTGCTTCCTACCTATCATTCCCTCAACCCATCTGCTATTGTCATTTTGTTACTGTTTTGGATGGAGTGCACTCTCCTCCTCCCACTCTCTCCAGTAATTTTTTCAGCAAATTTAGCATGTGGAGTCATTTCCTTTGCATTCGTTTCCGCTTGAGGCTCATGATGCATCTTGAATCTCATAAGTCACCATTTACTTTTGGAAAGCTTGCTAGTTTTATTAATTTTGGGAAATTTCTAGCCATTATCTCTTTCAATGTAAACTTCTCCAACGTTCTGTTTCTCTCCTCCTGCTGAGACGCCAGTCACAAATATATTAGCTTCAATTGGACAATACCCCACTGCAGCTCATATGTCTTTTATGCTTGTTTATGTATTTTCAAAATTTTTTGTATCCGTCAATCCTTTTTACAATTAGTTTGAATAATTTCCATCGATCTATCTTCCAGTTGAACAATTCTCTCTTCTTCTATGTCTAAACTGTTCTTAAAGGTAAATATTGATCCTTAATTTTTATTATTTTTGTTATCTTAGTCAATAACTTCCATATTATTTTTTTTAATATATGCTAGCTTCATGGTGAAATTTTCACAAAGTCATCCATTTTAAAAAAACATATTAATAACATTTATTTTAAAGTCTGCATTCTACTAAACTCTAATATCTGAATCAATTATTGGCCAGGTTCCTTTGTTGTTATTTCGTCTTGGGTTTTGATCATTTTTGGTCCTAACTCCTGGCATTGCTGGTAAATTTTTATTAAATGCCAGATGTCAAATTTAAAAAAATTATAGAGGCTATGAATAATATATTGCTTTAGAGGACATTTCTGGTTTTTCTGGCAGGTATTTGAAGGAGGAGTTGGATATCTAGATTTAATTATAGATTGGGATGGTGGCAGGCCAGGCCACAGTCTTTGTTGGGATGGTTTGTGATTTTAGCCATCTAACCCTTCAGATGTGTCAAGAGGAAGCCTAAGTTTTCAACAAAACTTTCTTTTCTTGGTGGGTCCTGTGGTCTATGTGGGTGAGCCAACTCTGAACTCTTTTAACATCCTCAGCATGTGGAAATACCAAAACCTCTGCTTCATGCTTTATTGGTCCTGCTTTCTGCAACCCACACAGGCCACTCACACAGGCCACCCACACAGGCCCTCCTTCCCAGGCCCACCTACTCAGGCTCCCTTTCAGGCCACCCACACAGGCCATCCACACAGGCCCATTACACAGGCCCACCCACATAGGCCTATATACACAGGCCCACCTAAACAAATGGGCCCACAATCATGTGCTTCTCTCCTTGGTGGAATCCTGACTGCCTTGGCCACATTCTGATGTTTTCACACAACTTTATTTTGAGTTCTATCAGTAAAGGTTTAGTCTGATAAATGCCAATATATTATAGCTTGAAACAAGTCTCTCATTTTTGCTATAATTTAAATATTTTGACCAATAATTAAGAGACTATTTTGTTAGTTTATTGGTCACAGCAGTATTTTAGAATTTAATTTTTCCAAATAATGTGTATGCATAACTTTAAAAGCCAATGACTCCACAATATCTAAAATAGAAAATACAATTTTCCCACCTGATCTCACCTACCCATTAGTCTGCTTTTTGGAGACAATAAATTGAACGTTTAAACTTTATTATTTAATTTTATCATTAATTTTATTTTGAAATGTAATTTTATACCAGATTTTTATTATTTTTTTCATTTTAGACTTGTTTCCTGACTTCTTACTCGGAAAGATGAAGATTTATTTCTACTTTACCAATACAGAAACATGCACATACTTTCTTCTTTCATATTTTCAAAAGTTATATAGCAATTTTCAATTAATGAATATCTGCCTTGTTTTCTACAAGGATATTGCTTACAGATAAGACACGTGGCAATCTATATATCTTTTTCTTTAACACATTATTCCCCTGGAGTTAGTGTTTTTAGGGGGTAGATTTCAATGGCTTTATAAAAAATCCTTCCCTCCAACTTTCTGACATAGCACAAGGTCTAAGGAAGCGCATCAGGTAAACCGTCAACGATGTTCACAAGCACGCACCCTGAAGACCTCCATCCACCAAGACCCCTACCTCCCTCCCCTGGACGCTGGCTCTAGGCTGGCTGTGCAGCTAACATCCTGGGAATCCACTCCCAGCCCTACCCCCAGGTGGATTCCTTCCTGACTGGATCCCTAGCTTCCGCCTTCCTGAGTTCTCTCTCACTGTAAGGATGTATTTCCAGTAGCTTCCTGAGAGAGCATCGGCAGGAGCGCATGTTTTGAGATCCCACAGGGTGGAGGCCGTTTTCTCCTGGATTGCGAAGGTGAGCTCGCTTCTTCAGGCTCCTATGTGGCTGTCATGAGTCCAGCCTTGCTGACTTCCTTGATCTCTTATAGAGTGGAGACCGTTCCCTCCCTGGGTTGTGAAGGTGAGCGCTCTTTGTCAGCCTCCGACGTGGCTGTCGTGAGTCCAGCCCTGTTGGCCTCTTTGATCTTACAGGGTGGAGACCATTCTCTCCCTGGGATGTGAAGGTGTGCTTCCTTCCGCAGTCTCCTATGTCGCTGTTATGAGTCCAGTCCTGTTGGCCACCCTGATCTCGCAGGATGGAGGCCATTTTCTCTCTGATTGTGGAGATGAGGCTCTCTTCTTCAGTCTCCTATTCAGCTCTTGCGAGTCCAGTTGTTTCTGCACCCCTGATCTCAGTCCCAGTGTTCTGAGGCAGTGAGGAGGTCTTCCACGCTGTGCTTTGTTTTGCTTTCCATCCTCCGAGCTGTGCATGCATTAGGATCTTGCAACACGCATGCATGCATCCTGGTCATAAACAAGCGCTCCTGGAAATGTTCACCTTGTTTCCTCCACTGTTTCCTCTCCTTTACTTCTGTTCACTCAGTCGAGGAATCTCCTGTTGACAAAAAGTTGAATCTATTATTCAATGTTTTCTTTTACTTCTTGAAAAATTTCCAGAACTTTATATCTCAAAAATTTAATTTGCGTTTGCTTTCCTTCTAGGGAGATTTTATTAACTTTATCTTCATTTTTCTATTTATTTTCAAAAGTGTTGTATCAGTTTATTTCTTAAGGTTTCTTCTGACTTTCTAATTTTTAAAAATAGAATCTTTGTTTACTTGAAGAAAATAATATATATATATATATTTTACTTTTATTTTACTTTTTTCATTGTCACTGTTTCTTCCAAACCTCCTTTTTAATCTGTTTGTTTTTATCTTTTTCTATAACTTACAGAAGGGCAAAAAAAAAATTGGTAATCATTGGTTATGTGTTCATATTTAAGAGTGAAACAAGACCAAGCGTGGTGGTTCACACAAGTAATCCCAGAACTTTGGGAGGCCAAGGCAGGAGGGTCGCTTGAGGCCAGGAGTTCCAGACCAGCCTGGGCAACATAGAAATCCTATTTCTACCAAAATGAAAAACAGCAGCTGAGCATGGTGGTGCACGCTTATAGTCCAGCTACTTGGGAGATTGAGGCCAGGAGGTTCCTTCAGCCCAGAAGTTCAAGGTTGCAGTGAGCTGGATCGCACCACTGCACTCCAGCTTGGATGATAGAGTGAGACCTAGTCTCTAAACAAAAAGTGAAGCACTAAACAGTGGCGTTCTCATAGGCCAGTTTGATGACTAGTGAACTTTGCTATGAGGTTGCTGGGAGTTATGTTGGGTGACTCATGTCCATGTCTGTTGGTCTCCCTCTTGGGAGAGTCTGTTTCCCCAAAGGGAATCCTCTGCTATCTTGTCGGAGGGCAGAGCCTTGATACCAAGACTCTAGAAGCAGAGTCGGGGAGGCGATGCTATTCTCACCATTGAATGTATTCACATTTCTCTCTGTTCTTAGCTCCTTCCTTCCCCGCCTCCATGTGCCAACGTCCTTAAAAACCAAGCATGTCTTGCAAGTCTCCTGGCTGGTAGGGAAGGGGTCATCACTCGACTGTCTGGGGTGAGGGAATGAATCTGAAGGCTCTAACTGGACGCTTTAGTTTCCTATTATTTTTTGGTCCCGTTTTTAACTTTACATTCACAGGCCCAGGTGCCTCCAATTCCTAAGCCTTTCTGGGGACTGGTGACACTAATGGATTTATGCTTTTGACTTTCTCCCCAGACAGTAGTTAGGTTTCTGTTTCCTCCTGCTACTAAATGAGTTTCCACGTGTCCATTTGCTTTCTGTCTTAGGGAATTGCCTATAGCCTCACATTGTGTTGCGTTGCCTGTTCTCTATGTCTTTGGGAGGCTTAAATCTTTTTATCTCATTTGCAGACCTGAAACAGCTGTCTCCAGTGGCTCTAGAAGAAATACTCATGGGCATGCAGGAGTCACCTTGGGCACTGCGTCCTCTCCTGCCACTGAGACAGTGTGGAACGCTGGCCCTCCAGGACACATGGGAGTCACATCAGCCCAGCGGCTTCACGTGCCCAGGTGATACTGGGCGAGACATAAAGCACCGCATTTTCCTTCCAAAACATCTGAATGGTCCTTCGGGGAGAACTACATAGTTTGGGGGGCCCAGTAGAAAATAAAACAGTGACTTTTGAACAAAAGTCAGGTAAAGCGTTTTTGCCTTCCTTTGTGGCCTTTCTTGACTTGTTATGGTGTTTCCTTAATTTGCTACCTAATGTCACATTCTCTTCAGTTCATGGGGCTTACTCTGGACCCCGATTCCCCTGAGTCTGCAGTAAACTCCCCCCCCCCCCATACTCCAAGGCAGAAGGTCAGAGCCAAGATCCCTTTTGGGCAGGGGAGCCTCTTTGTGAGCTCAAGCCCTGAGCCCCAGCACACGCCTTCATTGTCCTCAGGCTTCATGACCACACACAAGGCCCAAAGATACAATTAGGAAGCATTTTGAGATGGTGAATGCCAGGAGTGGGGCCCCTCTGAGTGTGGAATTCCATGCCACTGCACTGATCACATGTCCTCCGTGAAGTTTACCCTGTCGTCCTTTCAGCTGCAGAAAGGACAGAGGGAAAGGCCTAGAAGTCCCCACTGTGAGATGCTTCGTGAGGGTCTAACTCTCAGTAGCAAATCCAGAGCCCTTCTGCCTGCTCTTGAAGCCTGCTCCCATCTTCTCCGGGAAAGATGCTTCATTGGGCTGCTGTAGAAATTGACAAGGACTGAAGCAATCTTCAACAAGACAACCTTAGCTCTGGAGTGCCTACATCATTGCATGTTAAGGAAAAGCTATTGGACTCCATGCTCCAACATGGAATCACGCCACTATTTTTACATGCAACCTTGATTCCTATTTTAAAAGTTGCACAGGTAGATCAAGAAGTAAACCTCCCATTTGCTGTTCATTCTGGGCTACAATTCCCCTGAAAGGCAAGGTAGAGTCAAGGTAGAGCTCTGACAGGCTGATTTCAATCCTTGTCCCTAAACTTACTGGCTTTGTGGCCTTGAAAGGATGCTGCCTTTCCTGAGTCTCCGTTTCACCGTTTGTTAAATGGATGTGATAGCGTCCACCTTGCAGTATTGTGGAGAGCGTGATGAAGAGATTACATGTGTCCAGAGCTTGGTCCCTCGTAAGTACTCAGAACATGGAGATCACTGTTAGTATGCATTCATGTTAATACCAGTCGTTTTGTTGGGAGATGGGGAAAGGCATCTTCAGATGCGATACCTAACCTCTGCAAAATTATGACTTTAGAGGGAGAATGATTTCTAAGCAAAGATTGCAGAACTAGGCAGTGAACACTTAGAGTCCCCATAGAGGGAGCGCTGGCACGGGTTATAGGAGCAGCAATGGGGCTGTTTGTTGTAGCAGCTTCTCATCTGGTCAGGGACATTTGCCACAGGGCATTTCCAGGCTATTGTTGAGTCTGCTGGTTCTAAAGCCGGGCCCGTTCACATAAGTTTTTTTTTTTTTTGGTGGAGGAGGGCACAATTTAAACGTAAGGCTATTTGGTGCTTAGGATTTTACAGTGGTACAATTACCTACGAAATGGGGTGCAAGAAATAGTGTGATGCATGTGCCCACAGTAAATAATAAACATCAGGAAATGAGGATGGTTTCTAGATATTGCCTTTAGTGCTACAATTCAGCCAGCGTTAGTTATGTGCTGTAAGTGCACCGGGGAAGAGGAAGCAGCCTCATAAAATAAACATTTGGCTGCAAACTTTCCAGCTGAGGGCGAGGCTGGCTCTTAGGACTGCCAACCCCACACCGCACACGATGATTGGACATTAGTGAGTCACACAGCCCGGGTCAGCCTCAGATTGTCCTGTAATGAAATTGAGGTATAATGGGAAGCTTTGCTGTTTTTGTATTTCCGAAGAATGAGGGCTCTTATACAGCTGTGCTCCGATGTTGAAAAGTGACCCTCAAAACAAGAAAATGATGCAGGGCAATCTAAGCTCTGAGATTAAAAGAGGCAACCAGACAATCTCATTTCTGCTTCATAAAAGGATGTTCTCGCAACAGAAATACCTCTATGGTTACTAGTAATAAGGGGAGATTAAATCAATCAGCTTTTCCTGAACTTTGGTGAACTTATACATAATTTTAAAGCTAGGAGCCTTACTTACATCATCAGGCTGACTTTATTTTTGACTTCAGAAATATCTAACTATTTTTAGAGGGCCTGTGTATAAAAATACAGAAGTCTACTTAGTTCTATAATGTTCTAGCAGAGTACTAGAATTTCATTTAAATTTAGAAGAGTGAAAAGAACAGAACTTGCAAATCTCAGTGAATCACAGGGCTTCTTGTATGTTGAGTATACAGTTACGTAATACGTTTATATTTGACCACGCAGTAGATATGTTTGACCTATATTGTCCCTGGAAGTGTCTAAGCCCGTCTGGTTGCTCTTAAAGAGAAGAAGAGAGAGCGTGTTTAAGATGTGTATGCCAAGGTTATAGCTGTAAATTTCACTAACTCTATTTCATGTCTATGGCTGTACTAGTTTCTTATGACTGCTATACTAAATTATCGCAAACGTGGTGATTCAAGGCAACACAGATGTGTTAACTTACTGTTCTGGAGGCCAGAAGTCTAAGAAGGGTCCATGTGAAGATTCTTCTGGGGATTCTTGAGGGAGATTCTTCCGTCACTGGCTCCCTCGAGAGAGGCACTCTTGGCTTGTCCCCCAGCAAGCAACAAAGCATCTTCCCTTTATCCCGCCCTCCAGCCTTGCCCTCCTAATAACTCTTGTGATCCCATGGGAATCACCCAAGTTGCCCAGGAAAAACCCCATGGCTTAGTTATGTCCACAAAGTGGACTTTCTTGCTATGAGCGTCAGCATATGCACTTTGTTTGCTGAAATCTCCTTGAGCACTGTTGGATCTTTTCGACAGGAAGCATCCGCCCAACATGGCTTCCACAGTGGTGCTCCCGTGGCTCTGCCTGCCCTCCTCCAGACTCTTATTTTTCCCCTTTTCAGCTCTTAAATGCTGAGTCTCCCTGGTAATCTCTTGGGCCCTCACATCTTCTCCTCCACGTTCTCTCCCTCAACCCGACTCATATTGCCAATGACCACGACACTCATGTGTGTGTCTACAACCCACCCTGCCTCCAGAACGTGAATCTTTTCATCAACAATGGTCTCACAAGACTTCCTAGACACCCCATGAGTAACTTGTGCTTAACATGTCCAGAAGCAGACACAGTCTCTTCCTCTCTATCACTGTCCTTAACCCATCACATTCCTCTTCTGTCTCCTCATCTTGGTAACCACCTGTTATGGGTTGAACTGCCGTCCTCCAAAAGTTATGTTGAGCTCCAGTAGCTCAGAATGTGCCATAATTTGGAAAAGCGTCATTGCAGATATAATTAGCTAAGATAAGGTCATACTGGAGTACAATGGACCTTTAAAGCCAATACGATTGGTGTCCTTGTAAGAAGAGGAGAAAGATACAGAGAGTAGATACTCTGGGACTGGGCCTAAGATAAGAGGCACTGCAGTGATCAAGAAACAAGCCAAGAAACGTCAAGGATTGACAGCTGCCGTGGGAAGCTCAGAAAAGGCAAGAAGACATTCTCTTCTATAGATTTCAGAGGGATCATGTCTCTGTTGGTGCCTTGATTTGGGATATCAAGTCCCAGAAACATGAGGAAAGACATTTTTTTCATTTTTAAGTCATCCAGTATTGTGTTTTGTCAAGGCAACCTACACAGCTGAAACACTGCCCAGATTTCCGAAATAAGAAACCAGGAAATCAGTCAAGCCATCATTCTCTTCCCTTACCTTCCAGGATATTTCCAATCAACAATTCTTTCTTATTTTCTTCCTGAATATCATTCATACATCTTTATTTCAGACCCAGGTGGGCTTTTGAAGTTATTTGCTGACTCACGGGTCTCCTAACCTCATTGACCCATTTCACCCAAGCTCCTCTTATCAAGATAATCACTTTGGACACATGGTCTAATCTGCTTGGCCGAGAATCCTACATTGATTGCATTCAGAATAAAATACCAAGTTCTCAGTATAAATACAAGACCCCTCATGAGCTCGCCTCCCTCGTCCAAGTCTTACTCCTGATGCATTTCACCCTGAACCTCGCAACTCCCCAACAGAATGGTTGGAGCTCCATGAGACCCTGGCTGTGCCTGGCTCTGGGCTGTGTGCTCACGGTTCTGTGTGAGAAGGGCGCCTCCTGCCAATGTGTCAGCTCTGAGGCCATCTTCCTACCTCGGTGTAGAGACCATCTCAGAGGAGGAGCCTTGTGGTCTTCTTCATCCCTACCACCTTTGCTGTGTCCTTTCTCAGTGCAGTGAGAGACATTGGTAGGCTCATCTGTGCACTCTCAGGAGGGTGAGTGCTTCCAGGGGAGCCACTCTGTCTCCAACTCTGAACCCCTTTCGTCTGTCACAAAGGCAGGCAGATAAGGAGTTCGGTAAATATCCTTTGATGGCATAGGTGAGTTCATTACACTAGGTGAGAACTGAAAATCCAAGAGAATCTGTCACAACCTTGCTTGCACTGATAAAGGACTTTGGCAAAGTCTCAGGGTACAAAATAAATGTGCAAAAAACAGTTGCATTCCTATACACCAACAACAAGCAGGCGGAGACCCAAATTATAGTCACAATCCCATTCACAATAGCCACACAAAAAATGAAATACCCTGGCATCTTCCTAGTCAGAGAAGTGAAAGAACTTTACAATGAGGACTACAAACACTGCTCAAAGAAATCAAAGAAGACACAAACAAATGGGAAAATATTCCATCCCCTCCATTCTTGTCTGCAAATTTTCTGCTGAGAACTCTGCTGACAATCCAATAGGATTTTCCTTGTACGTGATGAGTTGCTTTTGCCCTGCTGC
>CAUYQG010039329.1:0-14168 GCA_963574415.1 Tarsius wallacei | reverse complement strand
CCTCAGCCTTCCGAGTAGCCGGAATTACAAGCGCGCGCTACCACGCCCGGCTAATTTTTTTGATTTATTGTAGAGATGAGGTTTCACCTGCCCAGGTGGGTCTCGAACCTGCGGGCTCAGGCAATCCACTCACCTCAGCCTCCCAAGGCGCGGGATTACAGGCTAAGCCACCGAGCCCGGCTTAAATTTTTTTATTTTAAAGATGTGGGGTACAATTCAGGGTTAGGTATAAAAATGTTCATTATGCAGGTACCCTTGTTGATGAGGTGTGCCCCTTTATTTTAAATGAAAAGAAATGTGACTTACTTATTCTTACTTGATAGACTTCATTCAAAAATGTTTACTCCTCATAAGCAAACTCAGAAAACATGACTGCTAATGTCTTACTGTCCATTGTGTTAGAAAATACTACTGCCTACTACTGAGTGTGTGTGTGTGTGTGTGTGTGTGTGTGTGTGTGTGTGTGTGTCTGTGTATGTCTCTGTGACAGGGGAGTACATGGATGCGTGAATGGGGTTTGCTTGTTTGCGTGCTTTCTTACTAACCCTGAGATCTGTCTCACTCTCTCTGTACCCCAGTGTCTTGATCTGAAAAATGAGGCTGGTGATTCCTGTGGCCCTTCATGGTTGTTGGGATTGGATGGAATGACATATGCACATTGTTTATTGTATAGCCTTATAGACATGCAAGACATTGCCATCATCACCACTGTGCTGAATCATAGGTGTGCTGCCTGCCACAGAATCATGTGAAGACCCCACTGACTTTTCACATTGATGATTTCTTAATGGCAGCTCTGGAGTGTAGTTCCTAATGGCACAGATGATTTTTGGACATGTGCAAATGCAGGTTGGTGAGGGTTAGCCAGCTTTTGGGTTTCATTTTTGAATACAGTATTTATTTAATCAAAGTATATATAAGCAAAACTTAATGCATAGTACCTAGTTGGAACTCTAGGACATTTTTTTTTAAGTCAGAGCCTCACTGTCACCCAGGCTGGATTGTTGCAGTGGCACAAAACTCCTGGACTGTAGCAATCCTCCTGCCTCAACTACCCAAGTAGCTGGGACTATAGGCACATGCCATGATGTCTGGCTAATTTTTTTTTTTTTTTAAGAGATGAGGTCTTGCTGTGTTGTCCAGGCTGGTCTCGAACTCATGTGCACAAGTCATCCTCCCACTTCAACCTCCCGAAGTGCTGGGGTTAATGGTGTGAGCCACTGTGCCCAGCCGACAGAACTTTTAATAAAACCTGGTGGTTGCCTTCTTCATTCCTCTCCTGTACTCCTGTTTCCCCAAAGTTGCTGTGATGCATTAATTATTTCTTCTTGATCCTACATTTACAGTTATACAACGTGTACCACTGAGTGCTGTTTTGTAATCTTTCTCAACTGTCTCTTGTGAGTGGAAGATTTAATTCTTTTTTATCCCACCCCATGTGTCTCTTGCTCTGTCCTTCCAATATATTCATGTTACAGTTATACTTAAATCATTAATAAATGCTTACAGTTCCATGACTCTGTAATCTTACCCATGACTGAGTCACCCAGTGTACTATGAAGACCTTTCCTTTCTCGTATTATTGATCTCATTTTAAAAATTATTTTCATATGGACTTAATTTTAATTCTTTCACAAAGTTCTTAACAGAACTATTCATGGTCTATAACACTGAGTCATTTTAAATAAAGGCTCGGTTTTATGACTCTTCCTGTAGATAGTCCCCTGGTCCTCCATGGTCTTACTCCTTCTGGACTGGTTCCCACATGGGCTCCCATTCTTCTCCCGTCATCTCTCATGTCCCATTGCCATTTTCCTCAGTTGGGTTCTCTGTTTCCTAGTTTTCCTAGGTTTCATGTCACCTGTTTTAGTCTATGCCTTGCTTGATGGGGCACATAGTTTCAAAAAGGTGGAGAGCAATGACACTCTCTTAGATGAATTTTCCCCTAGGAACTTTCCTCATATTTTTAGATGACCAAGTTGAAAAAGTGTTTCAGGATATGGAACACCCTGCAGTAGCTTACTTGAGAAGGGTGCATGGGAGGTAGATATTTAGAGTCCTTTTATGTTCGAGAATATCTTTTTTTTTAACCTTCGCACTTGATTTGAGAGTTTTTCAGGTTATGAAGTTCTAGATTGGAAATAATTTTACCTCAGAATTGTGAAGGCATTTCCCTGTTGCCACTGTGCTTTTAAAGTAGCAACTGAGAAGTCTGATTCCCTTCTGATTCTCAGTAACTTTGTTTTTTTCCTTCTCTCTGGTTTCTTTTCTTTTTTTTTTTTTTTTTTGGTTCATTTGTTTTTTTTATTGTGATCACTTTTTCTGTGGTTTATTTTCAACATTTTTTCCCCCTTTATACTTACTGCTTAGGAATTTCTAAACTAATGTGCCTTATATGGGCACATATATTCATGGTGTTGAGAACTTTTTAGATCTTGTTAAAAGTTTTTAGTTCCAATATTTTTTTTTTTTTTTTTTTTTGATATGAGGGGCTGGGGGTGCTCAGAGGAGAATATTTTCTTTCCCTCCATTTTAGAATTGCATTTTTCTGGAATTTATATTTTGTAGCTACTGGATTATTTCTCTGACTTTTTTTTCTTTTCTATTAAAGTTCTCTTTTACTTTTATTCTTCTTTCTGGGGGATTTCCATATTTATTTTCTATCCTTGTATTGAACTTTTAATTTTTTTAAATCATGCTTTTTGTTTCTAAGAGCTCTTTCTTGTTTTCTGAAGTTCCTTTCTATAGTGCTTCTCCCACCCTCCCCCCATAGCTTTAATATCTTCTTTATTCACTTAGAATATTAACTCTAATTTTGGATGTTTTATCTACCCTACCATCACTCTGTTTTCTTCAGAATTTTTCTCTTCTTTATGTTGGTATCTTCTTTCCACATTGGAGACCACTGGAATAGCTGATGATCCAGTCATATTTAAGAGAGGGGCCCAAGCTGAATGGAAGTTCTGGTGCATATGTGTGTCTTGGACCCTTAAGCTTTACTATGGGGTCCTGGTTTATTTTATCAGGAAAACCCTAAACTTTAATATTTCCTGTTCGGTTTCCTCAGAGAAGAGTCTTCTACTTTCCTTTAAGAGATTTACATCTAACTATCTTTTCTCTGAGGCTGAATTTTTTCAGTCAGTACAGACTTTCATCTGAACTCTCTGCTCTAAGTAGAGGGCCTCGTACTCAAACCCAGCTGTGGTTGGTATTTTCTAGCTCTTTCTGGTTTATCTTTCTTAGAAACTAATTCTTCAGTCTCATAGCTGTGTATGGTAGAAGGAGCCACAGACTGCTCCGAATGGGGGTCTAATTACTCTTTATGAGGAATTCTGTCTGGTCTCTTCTCACATCTGTGGTATCTGGTGCCTTCCATTCTGGAACTTCATGGTGTGAACCCACCTCTTTATTGTTTGCGTTTTGCTCTTTACTACACTTAATTTCCATATTTCTCTACCCTGCCTATATTTGACTCACTCAAAATTCCCAAAATTTGACTCACACTCAAAATTCTCAAAATTTTGTTGTCATCTCCTGTATCGTTATCTCCTGTTTTCTTTGTTCTTATGACATCATGTCTTTCATTTCTTTGGCTCTCCTTTAGTGGGGGCTTCTGGAGGGAGTTGTGATAAAGCTCAGCCTGGTGACCTAAGTTGCTCGTTCTATTATTCCTCAGTAAGAACAAGAGAAAACGTAACCTATTTGTGTATTCCTTCAGAATTTTCGAGCAGACAATATTGGTTTTAGGGCATCTTCTCAAGGACTTTTGAGAATCTTAGAGATAGTTTATCTTTCCCAGTTCTCTCTGTGACAAGAGAAGAATAGGTAATTTTACATTGTTTTCCAAGTGTCCAAGTAGAGGAGGTGCCTCCTCTGACTGCCAAGGGCAGGTGACACTCTGCCTCTGTGTAGTTGCATTCATTCAGCTCACCCTTGACCTTGTTCCTCATGATCACTTTGACCCTCAGTGCCTCCTAGCCTTCAGCCATTGGTTTCAACCAGGAGCAGCTCTCTGTCTTCTCTGTAGCCTGTGTTCTCCCAGTTCCCGAGAGCCCTGAGACTTGTCATTCTCCTAGCAGCTCAGATGCCACTCTCCCCAAACACACAGAGTTCATTTAGCACCAACGAGGTGCTCAGTCTGGGATTTCTGAGGGCCTGTCACCGGGGAGAGGCTGCTGCTAATGAGGTGCAAATTGGCAGCAGCTGGGGAGGGGCTGCTCTCTGGGCCAACCCCAGGGGAGGGATAGATTGCAATGACAAGAGGCTGGCTGTGGGCTGGAACTGGTGACTCCTCACCCTCTGGCAAGGCCTGGTGCCTGGCTAGGGGAGGCCCTTGCACAGCGCTAGGTGGCTGTTCTGGGCTCGCATAGTCACACCCCTGGAGCTGCTGCCAGCTGGCTAATCTCTTGGCTGGTTTTCCTGGCTGGCTTTCCTTGCATGCAAGAGAGGCCACAATCGGTCATAGGACTTTCCCAGACACTGGAGAGACAGTCAGGAAGACCCACAGCCCCCAGAGACACTGCCCTTGGGATTGGTATGCTGGAGGGTTATGAGGCCGGAATTTGGTGGTGGAAGAGGGGTTACAGCAGCAACTGTTGGAACAAGGAAGCACATCTGTTTCCCTGGGGCATTTGCCCACCAGCCCTACATGGAAGAGACACTCATTCATTAAACCAGTCACCTGAATGTGTGCATCAGCCCCTCTTCTATGCTCTTGCAAGGGGCAGCTCCCTCACACTTTCACCAGCAAGTGGCTCTCCACGGCTGTGACAGAGCTGTCAGTGGGAGGAACCAGAAGCTGTGTTCTGGTACAGAGAAGATGGAGAGGAGTGGGTGGATGTGGGATGTTCTAGAGACGGTTAAGAGGCTTCACATCTCCTGATCTGTCTGACACAGTATGCTGACTGGGGCCTCCTGGTGTGAGATCCATGTGACCGTTTGGGTGATCTTGTACAAATCTACTAACTTCTCTGGCTTTGACACCCTCCATCTATTTTTTCTTCTAGTTCTCTTTCTCTCATTTCCTCCAACTTTTATTTTGTTTTATTTTATTTTTTTGAGTTGGAGTCTCACTCTGTTGACCAGACTGGAGTGCAGTGGCCGCTCCCGGCCACTGCAGCCTCAACCTGCTGGGCTCCGGCGATCCTTCCGCCTCAGCCTTCCAAGTAGCTGGAACTACAGGCGTGCGCTACCACACCCGGCTAATTTTTTGATTTATTGTAGAGATGAGGTCTCACCAAGTTGCCCAGGCAGGTCTCGAACCCACGGGCTCAGGCAATCCACTCACCTCAGCCTCCCAAGGCGCGGGATAACAGGCTGAGCCACCGAGCCAGGCTACACTGAATCTTTTACTGGGAGTTAACATTTTAGATCTTTTACTTTAAGTTAAAATAGAGCTCCATGTCTTAGACCCTCAATTACCTGTGATTTTGCCATGCATTTCAAGTGAATGCTCTTTTAAAGAGGACCACAGTTGAACTTTCCACAAACTTGAGTTAAACCATCTCTACAATTTACAAAGATGTAAGTGTTTGGTCAATGGGAGACTCAGGATTCTTCTCCACAACAAAACCATCTGACTATTCCATCTCACCTGTTCTCTTTAGAAGGAAAGCCTCATCCCTTTCTTCAGCCTCATGTTGGAAAGCATCGGCCTTACTGATACTTGGCCTTCTATGTCTGTAGTAGCCCTGCAAACTTAAGAACCAATGGGCCTCCTGTCAGGAGAGTCTCTTGGGGAAATAGGAAACAGGGACTTTAGAGTCCAATGTGGAAGAGACAGGGACCTTGTGCTGACACCTGAAGAGGGGAAGATGCTAGGAAAGGCTTATCTCAAAACAGGTGGCAATGCCTCTTAGAGATGGGTTTACTTTGAATGGTTTTGAGAAGAAGCAGTTTCAGGGGAGAGCCATCTTTGCAGCAGTATAGGCCTCAACCAGCCTCAGACTTCTGCCAGGCTTAGGGAGGATCCCACGGCAGCAGGACTGACCTCACAAGACTGGGTTTCTTGCAGTTTAGTTCACAAATCATGGGCTCCAGACAACTGCCCAAGAGAGTGACATCCTGGAGAGCCTGAAGCCAAGATTTTTCTGCAGGGAACAGCAGCTGCACAAGGGGCCAGACTCTCCCACCATCACTAAATGAGCCCTCTGACTGACCCTGAACCAAAAAAAATTGAAAAGGAAGTAATTTTGAACTTTTAATTTCTTTAGACCTCAACTTTCGAGAAAAATGACTTTTTTTTTTTAGATTTTAATACCTTCCTGAGAATTTAATAATGTGAAGTATTTCATACAGTTCAAATCAGAGCACTTTAATATTGCTGACATTTGATATTTGGAGGTAGTTTTATGCCTCCGTTTGAGTTCACTGCAGAACCTCCAGTGAGCGCTATTGAATGTCCTACCTGGAAAAATCCAAGATGGAAAACAGACCGAGGAGTGAATTTTCAGCAGAAGGCACATATGGCCCTCAGTAAATGCAAACAATGTTCTATTCAGACCCATTTTAGGAACTTCAGGGTCCAACCACTGACCTCAGGAGGGTTTCTGAAGCAATCGTGATGATGTCATGTGGCAGCCTCATGGGGTGAGTGGGACTGTCACGTGCACTCAGCACCCTTGCCCAGAAGAACAACTATACCTGTGCAGGTGCTGAGCCCTTGGGGTTAAGATACCGGGAAGGCAGGGAGAGGAGCATTTCCCCCTCTTCAGGTGTCAGCACAAGTCCATAAAGATGCGTGTCGCCTTTCTCAGAGGTTGTGGGGTCTAAGCTTGCGTTCTTCTTTTCAGACTCCCTCCTTTCTCTTAGGATGAAGGAGCGACTTATTTGGCCTGGTGAGTTTGGCAAAGGGCCCACTACGCAGGCTGGCCTCTTCCCTCTGGCTTTCTTTTAGATCTTGCCTGTCCGTAGGCAGCATGCAGTGTTCCCTCTGGTCTTCTCCTTCTGTAGTAAATTCACCAGGGCCTTCGCTGCCTCAGTTGCTCTGTGGAGCACAGCAGGCCTACTGTTGCCTCATAAGTAAATTCCATTTGTTGGAGGGAGGAGGGATGGGAAGGCAAGCCTGGACTCAGTCATAGTCTCTCACCTTGAAAATTACTGAGGCCGGGCGCGGTGGCTGTAGCCTGTAATCCCAGCACTTTGGGAGGCTGAGGTGAGAGGATTGCTTGAGCCCATGGGTTCAAGACCAGTCTGGGCAACTTGGGAGACCTCAGTTCTACAATAAATCAAAAAATTAGCCAGGCGTGGTAGCATGCGCCTATAGTTCCAGCTACTTGGAAGGCTGAGGCGGAAGGATTGCCGTGAGCGTGCCACTGCACTCCAGCCTGGGCAACAGAGTGAGACTCCATCTCAAAAAGAAAAGAAAAGAAAAGAAAATTACTGAAGCTGTTATTTCCAGCCTGTTGGAGTCTTTTGAGTTTCATTTGTGTTCAGAACTTTAGAGGGCAGAGGGGCAGAATTAGTTACCTAAAAACTCAATGTCTTCCTTCACATGTCAGGAAACATGACAATTAACTCTAGAGTTCTACCTCCACAGCATACCTTCTGTCATAGGAAATTCGACTAACTTCCTAAGGTCCAGTTAAAAATCCTGAGGAACTCACCTTACACCTATTAGGATTGCTACTACTGACAAAACAAAACAAAATGGAAAGTAACAAGTGTTGCCAAGAAGAAATTGGAATTCTTGTGTACTGCTGGTGAAAACGTGAAAAGGTATAGTCACTATGGAAGAAAGTGTAGAGGGTCCTCACAAAATTAAAAATAGAATTACCATATAATTCAGGAATAGCACTTCTGGATATGTACCCAAAAGAATGGGAAGCAGCGTCTCAAAGAGATATTTGTACATGCCTGTTGATTGCAGCATTAGTTATAATAGCCAAAAGGTAGATGCAGCCCAGTGTCCATTGACGGATGAATACATAAACAATGTGTTTATATATAATATATACATATATAGCATATAATAATATGTAATATATAAGCAATGGAATATTACTAAGCCTTGAAAAGGACGGATGCCCTAATACATGCTACAGCAATGATGAACCTTGAGGACCTTATGCTAAGTGAAATAAGCCGGTCACAAAACGACACAATGTATGATTCCACTTATAGGAGGTATCTAGAGTAGTCAAATTATAGAGAAAAAAAGCAGAATGACATTGCCAGCGGCTGGGGAAGAGGGAAATAGAGAGTTGCTGTTTAATAGGTATGGAATTTCAGCTTTGTAAGATGGAAAAGTTCTAGAGATCAGTTGCACGACAATGTGAATCTACTTAACACTACTGAACACTTAAACAATGGTTTAGGTGGTAAATTTTATGTTAAGTAATTTTTTTTACCACAATTTAAAAAAAAATCCTGGAGAATACCTCTGATGAACACCCTTTGGATCAGGGGATCCATCCTAAAGCAATACATTGTGGCCAACAGGCAGAGTCAGCTCAGAACATAGGAGCCTTCACAAACGTGGCAGAATGAGCACTGCAAGACCATGGCTGCGGGCCTTCCTGTAATTTGAAACCAGTGAGATGCTGGAAAGCCCTGGAATCCTGTGGCTGAAAAGATTGGCGACAAAGAAATTAATAAGTGGAATCAAAGAGTCGTGGAGGTTTTTTTGCAGAACAAGTCTGCAGTTTTCTTAAAAGGAGGGGGTAAAATATTTATTTATTTTTTGAGTTGTCCAAGTCAGAAAAATAAAACTAACACATCTCAGGAATTCCATCTGAAATGACAGGATAGGAAGTACAGGAAAGATGGATTTTCTGCTGAAGCTCTAGGATACCATATTTTGGATGGCAAACATTTCTCAGTGTTATATGGTCTTCTGAGTTCAGCCATTTAATATCCTGTGCAATTCAGAGCAATAAGGATTCAATGATTTTAAAATAAAGGTTTCTTGCTTTTGTATTTTCCCCTAGCACTTTGGGATAAAATGTGGATCATTGATCTTCTGTAGAAACTTGGATTTCTGCTGGGCTGGTAACTCATTCTAAGCAGTCTGCCTACGGATGATGAACTGGAATGTCTGGGAGATGGTGTATATCAGCAAAATATCTCAGGATTCTGATCACTGACAAAAGTTGAGCTGAGGTCACAGGGCAGAGCTGTATAAAGGAGCAGGGAAGGTGTGGTGGATAGACAGTGCTTGCCTTCCCAGCCTTCTGCCTTTCTTCTGCCAAGAATATCCCCTGTTGGTGTTGAACTACTTCTAATTTCTACATTGTGGCTCAGTGGGTGCTGCCAATCTTATTGCTCTGCATCCTTGAGTGCAGGAGTCGGTGTGTTATTCAAAGGCATTGAAGTTCTTCTTGATAATTTTCAACCTAGTAACAGAGAAGATTCTCTCATGACAAAGATGATACAGTCATAGGTCATGGTTATAGACTTGAGGAGAATGCCAGTTTGAGTAAATGAAATGATATGAAGAGAGAAGCAAAGATAGAAAAGAAAGATGCACATAGATGGCAGGATGCGGTTGCTCACACCTGTAGTCCCAGCTACTTGGGAGGATTGCTTGAGCCCAGGAGTTTAAGACTGTAGTGAGCTATGATTGTGTCACTGGACTCCATCACAGTGATAGAGTGAGACCTTGCTTCTAAACCAAACCAAAACAAAACAAAACAAAAACCACAAAGATGCACACTTCATAGCATTTGTTTTGTTGTTGTTGGGGCTGGCTCAAAGTGCAGCTTATCCTAGTCCACCCACCCTGAGATTTGGTTTGAGATTCCACGTATGGATCCATTTCTCTTCTGCCTAAACTGATTAGAGTTGAATTTCTGTCACTTTCAATTAAAAGAGTCCAGGGGTGCCACTCAGAGTTTTAAGTTCAGGCTACCCAGCATTCCCGTAGGGCAGAGGAGATGTCTCTTTGAAGATAGACCAGTGGCGGGATTAGGCTACCACCTTCTCTTCATGAGAAAACAAAGAGGAACTGAAAAGATAACTTGAACAGTAGAATAAGAGAAAGTTGATAGATCTGGTTTCTACTCCCATCATGAATGCGTGTAACTCACCCAAGAAATGATGGGCTAGACAAAAACATCCGGAGGTCACTTTCAGCTCTGCTCTTCTTCCAAATACCTGAATGTCAGTCTGATGTATGCTATTGAATCTTCTCTCGGCTTTTATTCCAACTCTGCATTCAGTCTTGCTCACTTCCTTAGCAGAGTTTAAGTGTGGGTTATTCCTGAGTTCGCTAGAATAACCAAAACAGGGAAAAAATATGTAGCATGTCTTGTATCTCCCAGTTAAACTGAGCACTCAGATATTTAGTAAGGAAAAGATACCTATCAGTACAATAGGGCTTAAAGAAGACAAGAGAAAGAGCTATCAAATGGTTCCAGAATGGTCTGGTCCCAAGGTTGGATGCTGTCACTGGTTGATGGTTTACCAAAGACAGAAAGGAAGATGTAGCCAGGAGTTGAGTTCTGTTGTTTGAAGAGCGGTTGGAATTGCTATCGTGGAAGAACCATAGAAAAATTCCCCGTCCTTTTAACAGACTGGGACTATTGTTCTTAAGCAAAATGCACTCACATTTCTGTGTTCCTTCCAGAAAATATCTTGTCTACGTTGTAAGGAAGAGTAACTGTAGGGTTTTTAAAAATGAAGATAGGCATATCTATTTGTTATTATTTATATTCCTTGTTGATTTAAAATAAATAAAAATGCTGACAAATGTATTTATTATATAATCTCAAGTTTATGACAAATACAAAAGCATAAAGAAGCTGTTTTGATCAGCACCAACATTAGAAATTAGGCATTATGGGGACCCATGTCTTAATTCCATTTTTTCCGTATTTTATTTTGTTTTCACCATCTGGATAAAACCCTAATTCATAGGGCTGAGTAGATGCAAACAATTACCATTTTGTGACAGTTTGTCTTGTGGTCTCAATGCCTTTCAACAAATCAACAAGTGGCAGGAGGAGCTCTGTACTGAAATTTCCAGAAAAATGAGTTAACTTGGTCACAGAAGTTGTCAGTCTGCACAGTGATAAGAATGGCTATACCATCTATCATATTTTTTAATCAACTATGGTGTTTTTTGAAGGGACTAGATTTGTCTGAAAAATATGCTTGCTTGTTTCTTGGACATGTGTGTCTGTGTAACCTAAAACATTACAGAAGATTGTGATTAGTTGACATCATGAACTTTTAATTTTTATATTGGGAGAAGTAACAAAATGGATTAGAGGATTTCTCAGAACTGTACTTTCAGAGGCTTGGCTGAATTTTTCAACAAAACCCATAAGGAGTCACATGCTGGGGAGTGAACTTCATTAGCTCTGGACTGTTGGACTGTGGAAAAGTCTGACTCTCAGACAGATGGTGAGTTTTTTATTTGTCGTGACACTGTACTTAATAGTGAGTACAGCAGAAGGAAGCCTGTTCTCTAGTTTCTATCTCTTGGTATGCTGTGATTTCTGTTTACTTGTGGTGAAAAGAATGAAAGGATGGAATTGCCCAAAGAGGAGACGAACCCCCAATTTTTGTTGACCTTAAAAGAAACTGAGTCTCATAGTATTTATTGAACAAGCAAGACACATACCAGAGCTTCCTGGATATTAGTTGGGCCACCTGTCTGGACCTTCTGTTACTATCAAACATGGGGTGGTGGGTTGTGGTGGCTCCTGCCTGTAATCCCAACACTTTGAGAGGCCGAGATGGGTGGATTGCTTGAGCCCGGGAGTTCAAGACCAGCCTGGGCAATACAGCAAGACCTCATCTCAACAATAAATGAAAGAAAAAAAAATTAGCCGGGTGTAGTGGTGCAGGCCTGTAGTTCCAGCTACTTGGAAGGCTGAGGAGGAAGGATCGCCTGAGCCCAGCAGGCTGAGGCTGCGGTGACTGTGAGCATGCCACTGCACTCCAGCCTGGGCGATGGTGAGACTCCAATTCAATAAAAAAAAAAAGTGGTCATGTGTAACATTTGCCTCAGGAAAACTAAAAAGAGAGAAACTGCTATGGAACAACAAATGCTGTTAACATTTTTCCTACAGAAGGAAATCTAGGAAAACAAAGGCAAAGCTTCCAACGTTTCTTCAGGCATCGAAATAGTGTACATGTAAATGTGTCAAGCTCAACAAGTAGGGAAGGAGAGAGAATCTTCCAGCCACTGGGTTTTCCACATAAACACGTCTCAAAATTTTTATTGTAAACCGATAACTTCTTCTCTGAGCCATACCCTTAGGATGATTAAACGTTTCCCCATGGTCCTCAGCCATGGTAGAAAGATTGAAGACCAGGACAATGGCAACAGCTAACTTCATGGTAAACAGATGGAGAGAGGTGAGAATTAGCTTGGCATGAAAAGAGGAAATCTAGAGAGAAAAATGAAAACCTTAACCAAGGCTGCTTGAGATACGACGGATCAAATCTGGGGCTGGCAGGATAGGAAAGCAACACAAGCAAAAAGCCACAGGAACACCCTGTGAGGCCCTGGTCTCCCATTTACAAAGGGAGTGGAGGCATTCCCAGGCAGTGGGCAAGGCCGGGCATGCTGCATGCTTGTGCAACGGCTTCCTCTGTGTACGCCCTCCGCTTTCTAGATCTCATCTCAACACATAGGTTCACCTTGTATTACTCTGAGCTTGCTCTCTTCTGGAAGAATTTCAATGACTTTATGGACACCTTTAAATTATTTTTAAAAACAGGGCAGTGTGCATGACATGAAAAGTTGTATTCTCTAGAATAGAAGTGCAGTAATTTGGTATCCTCTCCTTGGTCCAATGCCCAGACCAGATTCTCGATGACCCTGGACAAATCCTTGATCCTGGGTTTCAGCTTTTTCTTCCACGAAATAGAAAAATATGTTACCAGTAGGGTACAGGACACACATCTATGAAGCCACATATGGAGGGACTGGCCCAGTCCTACAGCATCACTTTATGTCCTTGGATGACTTTCCTCCTCAGAAAGTAAAGAAGCTGCCCTAAATTCCTGAGATTCAGGATGTGAATTCGATAATTCAATAACACCCAAATATATGTAAGACATATTGACAGTACTTTATATTTTGACACATGAACATGATCCTCTATTGTTTGAAAGACAGTGGGTCTTTTCTTATTTTTTGTAGAGACGAGGTCTCACTGTGTTGCCTAAGTTGGTCTCAAACTCCTGAAATCAAGCAATCCTCCTGCCTCAACGCTCAAAGCATTGGGATTATAGGCGTGAGCCACTGTGCCTGGCAAGAGTGAGTGCTTTTGACTTGAGTCATCATAAGCACGTTTGGTTATCTCCTTTGCTCTCTATTCTTAGAGTTTCGAACGCATGCAGAGTTTCTTTTGGTTCCTAAATTTCACATGGTCAGCATATCTGATCAGGATTCATTAATCATCTTTTGCTGTCTAAGGAAGTTTATTCACATTTAGAGACTTGAGACACAAGGGGCCAACTCGGGGACGAATCATTCTAGGTTACCTGATTTCCATTTTAGTGACGCAAGTTAAAGGATGCTAGGATATGAGGCAATATAAATATCACTGTTTAGAAAATCTTTTTATCCCATTCATCAGTTCTGCAAGCCTCCGCCCAAATCCTTGGGCAGTCATCTGGGAATGGTTTTGTGCTGATTAACAATGCAGTGTAATTTTTCCTCTTCACTGCCTCAGGACAATGCTGGGCGACGGTGGCGCTCAGGTTGTGTGGGGAATGATTCTGGATGACATTCCAAGATTCCTTCCAGCTCTGTGAGTTTGGGAAACAAAATATACTGCCCCCTGACCACCTCTTCTCCCTCCACAAAACACATCCCTTCAACAATCTCCAACTCGCTAAGGTCTGCCATGAACTTTGAGTGATTGTGCAAATTCAGAGAAGCATAACTGGATCCAATTCAAGTTGAATAGAAGCGAATTATTCGGTAAGTTCCCACATGCAGCATCACTTGTCAGTGAAAACAATGACCTAGAATTCTAATTGCACAGCGACATGTTAGTACTTGATGAGGCCTCCAGCCGTGGCAGAAATGACTCGGAGGACGGGCTTTGGCAGCTACAGGCTCTCAAAGTTTCAAAAGGGCATCCCAGGATCGTCAGGGTTTCTTGGAGGTCTTATGCCTATTCTCATCCTACTCGCTTAAAAATCATCAACCCAGGAACAAATAGTTAGCATTTCTGTGTATTTTCTTCTCCTGCCCTGTACATCCACTC
>CAUYQG010039327.1:0-18713 GCA_963574415.1 Tarsius wallacei | reverse complement strand
GGACATTCCTTTGCTTAAATTATGGTGGGCTCTGTGGCGCCAGCCACTCTTCTGGTGGACTCTGTGTTGTTTCAAACCTGCTTGTATGCTTATCTAACATTCCTGAGGACTTAACTAACTCCTCTCTGCCCGTCTGGCCGTTAAAAGTCAATCACAAGCAACTGAGCCCGCGCCCGCGCAAATCATACACGAACCAACCAATCAGTATCTCTGTAACCGTGTTTATGCAATTCTATCCAGTCCTGTGTGAACAAGTTTGTAAGGCCACTCCACTTCCTCGCAATTGTGTATAAAAACTGCCTGCTTTACTGGGTCGGGGCTCTCGTTCCTGAACCGCTGCGTCGGTCTCAAACGTGAGCCCAGACTTGAGCCTGACTAAAGACCCTTGTGTGTTCACATCGGAGCTGGCTCTCTGGTGGTCTCTGGGATACAGGACTTTGGGTACAGCAGTTTCTAATTGCATCTCATTATAAAGAAAGCAGATTTTTTAGCCTGGCATGGTAGCACACACCTATAGGTCCAGCTACTTGGAAGGCTGAGGCAGAAGGATCACCTGAGCCCAGCAAGTTGAGGCTGTGGTGGCCATGAGCATGCCACTGTACTCCAGCCTGGGTGACAGAGTGAGACTCTGACTCAAAAAAAAGATGTAGAAAGAGCAAACTCTTCACATGCACTTTGGCCATTCAGTTCCCCCTTGGCTTCCAGTTACCTTTGAGATAAAGGTCAGAGTCCTTAGCAAGGCCTCCAGGCCCCTTCTGAGCTGGCCCCTCACCTCAGAGCCTTTTTCCCCCTTCCTCTGTGCACTCTAGACTCACCTCTTTCTGGAACACTCCATTTTCTCTTTTGCCTCAGGGATTTTGCCCAAGTTGTTCTTTCTGCCTCAAAAGCTCTGCATTCTTCCTAACTTCAAACCCCACCCCAGCGTAGACACCTCAAGCTTGGCTAGTTAACTCCTTCTCATGCTTCAGTCTAGATTGTCTACTGAAGAATGATGAAGTCCATACATTTGGAAAAAAGAACTTTATTACTCATACAGGATTGCAGCCTGCAAGGTGGTCATTCTGACAGGCTGGGCAACATGACCTCTAACAGAAGCTGGGAACAGTCCCCTGAAATGTAAGACAGAAAAGTATGCTGCAGCAGCTGGCTGAGTACACATACTCAGCAAGCTGTAGGAAGAGTCGTGAATAGCTATGAAAGGAGACACAGGCACATGCACAATTGAGCTTCATGCTCTTCATGGGTCACGTGTTCAAAAAATGGTGGCATTAGCATAATCTGAAGGTGGAGTTTCTGGCCCTTTGACGTCAAAAGGTGAGGCAAAGGACATAAAAGCCCTCACCCTGCAGTCTGTGTAAACTGGCCAGAACCACTCCATGGTCAGGTGTTCTCTTATCAGAAAGAATGCTGGTCAGTTGCTGCTTCGAAACCGCAAAAGGGAGGGGGTGTCTGGTCACAGCCTCAGATGACTGGCTAAAGGTGATAAAGGAATAAGTCATCCGTTTCTTGTTTTCTAGAGCTGGTTTCTGCGTACTCTTCAGGAAAGAATTCTGGTTAAAGGTTAGTAAGGAAGGAATATACTGAGGTATGTCCGACCTCCTCCTCCCTTCCCATCATGGCCCAGAAATGTTTTTAAGGTTTCTCTGGGGTCCCCTTAGCCAAGAGGGGGTCCATTCAATCGGCTGGGGGGATTAGGGCTTTATTTTTATTTCTCAAGCTCAAATTCCTTTGTTAAAAACTTTTTGTTGGGCTGGGCTTGGTGGCTCAGCCTGTAAATCCCAGCACTTTGGAAGGTCGAAGTGAGTGGATTCCCTGAGCCCGTGGGTTTGAGACCAGCCCAGGCAACTTGGTGAGATCTCGTCTCTACAATAAATCAAAAATTAGTCAGGCGTGGTAGCACATGCCTGTAGTTACGGCTACTAGGAAGGCTGAGGTGGAAGGATCTCCTGAGCCCGGCAGATCAATGCTGGGGTGGCCGTGAGTGTGCCATGGCACTCCAGCCTGGGTGATGCAGTGAGACTCCAACTCAAAAACAAACAAACAAAACTTTTTGTTTGTTGATATTCAAGGGAGTATCAAAATTATTTTTCATTAGAGCAGCACCAACAGAAATATAATGTGGGTCTCATGTATAATATATTTTTCTATTGGACACATTTTTAAAAAGAGAGAAGGTTAAATTATTTTTTTGTTTCAAAAAATTTTATTTTTAATTATGGTAAAATACTAATAACATAAAGTCTACCATCCTGACATTTTAAGTGTACAGTTCAGCAGTATTAAGTACATTCATGTTGTTGTGGAATTAAGCTCCAGAACTTTTTCATCTTGCAGATCAGAAACCTTATACCCCATGGTAGCACATGCCTGTAATTCCAGCTACTCGAAAGGCTGAGGTGGACGGATCGCCGGAGCCCAGCAGGTCGAGGCTGCAGTGGCCGGCAGCGACAGAGTGAGACTACAACTCAAAAAAAAAAAAAAAAAAGAAACCCTATACCCATTAAACAACTTCTCATTCCTTTCTCCTCCTAGCCCCTGGCAACCACCATTCTAATTGGTGTCTCTATGAGTTTGACTACTCTAGATGCCTCATATAAGTGAAATCATACAATATTTGCCCTTTTGTGACTGGTTTATTTCATTTAGCTTAATGTCCTTAAGGTTCATTCACGTTGTAACATGTGCCAGAATTTCCTTCCTTTTCAAGGCTGAATAATATTCCATTGTATGTATACACCACATTTTGTTTATCTATTCATCTATCAATGGACTCTGGATTTCTCCCATCTTTTGGCTATTGTAAACAGTGCTGCTATGTGTTCAGATCTCTCTTTGAGATCCTGCTTTCGATTCTTTGGGGGTATTTACTGTTAAAAGAAAAACTTTAGACAAACTAAAATTATCAGAGTTTCATAAATTGATAAGACAATGAGTTGTGCAATGGACAGCCCCCCAAAACCAGACTAGGTTCAGAGAGACTCCACACTGCCATTTGGTCAGAGAGGATTTAAGGACAAAAAAGGAAGTGACACACACGAAGTGAAAATGAGGTACAGAAACAGTTGGATTGGTTACAGCTCGGTGCTGGCCTTGGTTAAACATGGTTTAATCCTTGAGAAAATGCCATATTGTTTTCCATAGCAGCTGCACCATTTTACTTTCCCACCAACAATGCACAAGGATTCCCATTTCTCCTCATCCTCATCACTTACTATTTTCTGTTTTTTAAAAATATAGTCAGCCTAATGGGTGTGAGGTAGTGAAATTAATTTTGCTGACATTTTATTTAGTCCAATATATCTAAAATATTAACGTCTACTTGTAATCAACAAAAGTTAATGAGATATTTCACACTTTTTTGTACAACATTTTTGAACTCTGCTGTGTATTTCATGCTTAGAGCACATTTCAATTAGGACTAACCACATTTCAAGTGCTCAGTAGCTGCCTGTGGCTAGTGGTTCATGTATTGGGCCACCCAACTGTAAAGCATTTAACTCAGTGTGATATTAAGTATTAATTGGTGGACATATCTGTTTAGACTGTTTATCCATTAACTCTAAACTCCAGGAGGACAAAGAATGCGTCTGTTTTGCTCACATAACAGCACCTGGCTGTTATAACAGATGCTCAGTAAACACTTTCAAATGAATGAAAGGAAAGTGTTACTATTAATACTTCTTTGCTCATGACTTCATTCAGACTCTTTGTATTAATAGTTAATTTCCAGGAATAATTTGCAGTTCTTTGTTTCCTTGATCCACTTTCCAGACATGCTCCTTAGCTCCTGTGAAAGCAGTGTTACCCAGGCTGATCCTGGATCTGTGAAGAGACTGAAATAAGAAATAAATGCCATGATAGCAATTTATATTGCTATAATATGGATTCATTGGAGGACATTATATAACACTGGTTAAGATTTGAGAATGCAAGTAATATTAGTCTCTTTATAATGTCCAAGGACAAAATTATAAGAATTTGAAGATCTTAATTTGCCTCTTCTTTTTTTTTTTTTTTTGCAATTGTAGAATCAGGCAACACTTTATTCCATAAAGTAGAATAATAAGTGTTCCCATGAGCCAAGCAGAGGAGGCTGGTTTTATAAACAGAGAATGGCTGAAGAAAGCAGAACAAAACAAAACAAAACAAACAAACAGTGGACTGGACATTTTAGTTATTTTCTTTGTAAGGCAGAAACAAGAGAACAAAAGAAAAATAAGTGAGGATGCAGAGAAAAGGGAACACTTCTACACTGCTGGTGGGAACACAAACTAGTTCAACTTCTATGGAAAACAGTGTGGTGATTTCTAAAAGAACTAGAAATTGACCTTCCATATGACCCAGCAATCCTCCTATTAGGAATATATCTGGAGAAACTCAAATCATTCTACAAAAAGATACCTGCACATGCATGTTTATTGCAGCACTATTCGCAATAGCAAAAACATGGAAACAACTGTGCTGCCCATTGAAGCTGGACAAGATAAAAAAAATTGTGGTACACATACACAATGGAATATTATGCAGTCATAAATAAGAACAAACATATAAACTTCACAGAAACTTGGATGGATTTAGAGTCTATCATACTCAGTGGTCTATCACAGAAACAAAGAACAGAGTACCACATGTACTCATTCATAAGTGGACCCTGAACATTTACCATAATAGTATAAGAATGGGATTGGCAGTAGCGGGATACTGGGGGCGGTGGGGGGAGGCACACAACATCAGTAAGGGTACCTGATCTCAAACTAGGCAAAGTGGGGACCAAAGGGAGGCCCACATTTTACCTGTATGATGCCCACTTGTATACCAAATCTGTATATACCCCACATCTTTAAAATAAAATATTTTAGAAAAAAGAAAAAGAAGTGATTGGTTAATGTCAGGTTAATTTTTGGTAAGGATTAAAGCAGAGGGCCCTTTATTACCATGCTGATTGAAATTGGCCAGTTCAGGAAATTAGGCTGTTATTTCTCTCTTCTGATTTCTGAGAAGGTCAGATAACATCTTAGGTTTGGTTTGGGATTGTGGAAACCTCAGCATGAGTGACTCTATTTTGATTTTTAGCTTACTCCGCTGGGGCCTAGTACAAGAGCTTAGTCCAAAACAATGACTTCCTATAATTTTATTTAACAATAATTATTTTCTGTATAAATCAAGGGAGAGGAAGGATTTATTATGTATTAATTCTTAACATCTGTCAACCTAAAGAAAGAAATAGAGGCAAAATTAATATAGAGAGTTTATTTGAGCCAATTTTGAGGACTGCAGCCCCAGTCACACTTCTAAGATGCCCTGGGAGGTGTTCTGTTTGGCCTTTGTTATAACAGGTTTTAAAGGCAAAGGGAAACAAGGAACTAGTTGATACAAAGTTGTTTGATGGGAATTCTCACTGGTTTAAAGAGATAACATTGGGTAGCAATGGGGCTGTCTAGCATATGGCATTTTATAGCTACTTGGGGTCAGTAAAGGGGACTCATAGTCTTCAAATAAAAAGTTTGTTCTTTTTCTCAGTCCCAATGTGAAAAGTGTATAAAGTGATCACCTGAGCCAGAGAGCAGGAAGCTGTCTCCCAGAGGAATGCATTCACTTCTTCCATGAGTTTCCCATGGGGCAAGTCATGCCCTCACCATGGATTTTGTCATAGGACTGACTACTATTCCGGTCCCAAGAAGTTTTTATATGTTTTCTTTTTTAAAAAAAAGGTGCTCCCTCTGGGCCAAACAAGTAGGGCATGGGCTGGATTTTAGTCTAGTCTTGCCTCCTTGTGCAGTGAACAACCTGTCTAATCACGTGCAGTGGCCCTGCAGAGTTTCTAGAAGCAGTCCCTTGTCTGAGGTGACCTTTCGTTAGCCAGTTACACTAGGCCATTTCTTGTTTGTTGTTGATTAGTCACTATCGCAGGGAGCCAGATATCTAAGTTCTTGTGGGCAGTGAGTCCATTCTAAGCTAGTTACATGATTAACTGATTTCATCCTCACAGTAACCCTATTATCCTATTGTTTACCTCATTTGTAGCATATGAGGAGTTGGAGGCTCAGGCTGGTGAAGTAATTTGCTAAATTACGGGGCTGGGATTTGAACGCAGGCTGTCTAGCTGTCTCAGCCAAGGCAGTGAGACACCCCACCTTCCTTAGTCACTGCTAAGCCAGGCCTGTGAAGAGCGCCCTTGCCCCTTCTCCTTATTTCAGCCTGTGTCTGAACAACCACTCCTCACAATGAAAATATTCTTTTCTCAGATATGCTGTTACGTTCTTTGGTCAGGGCAATAAGGCTTAGATCCACTCTGTGCCCTTCAGATGACTTTGGCAATCTCTGCTCAAGACTGCAAGGTTTTCCCTCGGAAGGCAATTGCTTCACCCTTATTTCCTAGTTATTGTGGGACACCTCCTCAGGGTGCCCAAGTTCTGACAACAAACACCCCCTCAGATCACTAGAAAAATCCAAACCAGTCTCAGAATTTCAGAGGAGGGATTGTCTAATGTTTCTCTTTTTACACAATATACTTTTGAAATGCTGTGAGCAAGAGGAATTCTATAATTTGTAGATATTTAAGTGCTCTGAAGCTGTTAGAGGAACCCTAACGTGAAGGCTTTTATTAAGTGGAGGACCAGACTTGTAAGTAAAACAATTACCCCCTAGCCAGATAAAAATAATGGCTTCTATTTCCTGACACTTAACGCAGCTAGAAATTGTGCAGGTGCTTCAAATCTATCATCATCATCATCTCTCTCTCTCTGTAATAACAACTTTATTGAGATATAATCTACATACTGGATCATTAACTCCTTTAAAATATGTAATTCAGCGGAGATTTTTTGGTATGTTCACAAGGGTGTGCAACCATCACCACTATCTCATTCCAGAACAGTGTCATTGCCCCCAAAAGAAACTCCATACCGGTTAGCAGCCACTCCCCATTCCCATTCTCCTCTCAGCCTCTGGTTAACCACTAATCTATTTGCTTGCCTATTCTGGACATTTAATATAAATGGAGCTGTACAATAATTGGCATTTGGTGGCTGACTTCGTTCATCGAGCATAATGTTACCAAGGTTCATCCATGTTGTAGAGTGTATTCGTACTTTATTCCTCTTTATAACCAAATACTGTTCTATTTTACGGATATGCCCCATGTTGTTTATCTACTCATCTGCTGATGGACATTTAGGTTGTTTTCACTTTTTCCATCATCTCTTTTAACCTTCATCCCATCCCTAGAAGTGTGTATTGTTGTCCTCCATTGATTGACTGAATAAACTGTGCTTTCTATTTTTTTCTTTTTTCTTCTTTTTAGAGATGGGGTCTCACTATGTTGCCCCAGGCTGGCCTTTCATAACACTCTGCAGCCTCAGACTCCTGGGTTCAAGGGATCCTTCTGCTTCAGCCCCCCCATGCGGCTGGGACTACAGGCATATGCCACCACATTCAACTGTGGATTATGTTTTCTGATGTCAACATAGCTTTTTACGTTTGATTTTAGAGTTCAAGTTAAGCTGGGTATGGTGGTGTGCACCTGTAGTCCCAATTACTTGGGAGACTGAGGCAGGAGGATTGCTTGGGCCCAGGAGTTCGAGGCTGCAGGAGCCATGATGGTAACACTGCCCTTCATCCTGGGCAACAGAAGGAGACCCCATCTCTAAAAACAAACAAACAAGCAAACAAACAACAACCTACAAAATTATAGGTAGTTTTATTCAGAAGTTTTATTGAGAACTATAGGCTAAGACCTACAGCCTCAGTTGTCAAGCCCACTGCTTATATACAGATGGTTGGGCTTCAGTATGTACAATATCCCATCAAAGTTTGGGTATAAGAGTACACAGCTGGTTATAGATTACTAAAGTACATTTGGTTATAGATTATAGAAGCATAATAACTCTGTCAGATGTTATTTTATGTGTACAAAGAGGCAAGGACTGGGGTCATTTATCTTTCAAGGAATATAGACGAGAGGCATGGGGGGCCATGTGCTCTATTCTGTTTTATCTTCAAGGAATCCCTCTGGAGAGCCGCAGGTCTGTGAAGGAAGCCCCTGGCTCTGTGAAATTAAGCTGGCAAGTAGAAAAGAGCAAACACGGCTTTTTACGTTTGTTACTTTGTCTCATACCGAGAACACAAAAAATTACAAATCTTCACAAGAAATCACTGGCTCAGAAACTAGTCAAGTCCTGTTTTTCATATCAGAAAAGGATAGGAATTTAGACTTTAGCCTTCTTTCCAACCACACTCCTGATCTCAATGAAATGAAAATGTCCTGAGTCATAAATCCAGCTCCTGGAGTGCAGAATATTTCAATCAAGAAATTTCTGTTCGTGACCCTCCTGGGTAACTTGGCGAGACCTCATCTCTACAATAAATCAAAAATTAGCCAGGCGTGGTAGTTCCAGCTACTTGGAAGGCTGAGGCGGAAGGATCACCGGAGCCCAGCGGTTGGAGGCTGCGGTGGCCGGGAGTGTGCCACTGCACTCCAGTCTGGGAGGCGGAGTGAGACTCAAACTCAAAAAAAAAAAAAAAAAAAAAAAATTCTGGCGTTATTTTATGTTCTCATCACTTGGTGGACTCTAAAAGGTCATCAGGTTCTTTCCACAACCCACAAGATTCCTACAGAAAACAGTTGCTTAAGCAGTCCTACTCTCCAGTACTGACTGCATTCAAATGTCCATCTGCTAGTTAATATAGGTGTGGCTTTGGGCAAGTTACTTAACCATTTTGTCAATTTGGTCATGACAAAATGGGATTAACAACAGTATTTTAAAGTTGCTATGAGAAGTGGAACAAATGATGACAGGTCCTGTCACATTGTAAATTCAACCACTGGCTTCCTATTCCCCTATTCCTGGTGAGTAGAGAGAGGCTCTCTGCTCCACACATGATGGTCCTTTTCCTCTAGAAATCTCCCAACCCATCCTTTCCCCCACTACCCTTTACTGGGTAACTTCTCATTTTTCAGATCTCATTTTAAATGTCACTTCCTTGAGAGAGCGTTCACAGACACACCCTTCAACCGTTAACAAGATCCTTCTTAAAGCACCCTGCATTTTTCTCCAAGACTATCACAGTTTGTAATTGTCTATTTATCTAAGCGAATCTGTGGTTTGTCCATCAACTGTGGACTCCATCAGAGCCCTTGTCTGTCTTGCTCTTGGCTGTGTCCTCATTCACCAAACATTTATGGAAAACAGTCCAGTCCTTTCCTGAACTTGGGTCCATTAAGAGACAGCAACCAGCCTAAAAATCACACAGATTAGTGGCAGACTTGATCCCAAGTCTCCTTACTTACCCAAGGCTCCACCCTGAGAACTGACAAGAATCCTTCTAAACTACCTACTCATGTATTTTGAATGCTAAAGAAATTTCCAGAAAGGGAGGGTGCAGAGGCGCATGGAGAGTGGTGGGAAAGTGATTTGGTTTAGGCCCTCCTCTCTGAATCTTAACGTGCGCACACTGTGAAGAGAGGGACTACAGCAACAGCAACGTGGCAGTGCACCAACAAAGACTCAGCGAACAGACAAGCCATTTAAAGAGGCTTAGGTGAGGAGAGGAGGTGAGAGAAGGGGAGAAAAGGGGGAGGAGAAGGGAGGGGAGGGGAGGGGAGGGGAGACCCTGCGCATGCGCAGTCGAGGCGCTCCGTTCTTTCCTCCTCCGCCCCGCCCCACTCGCCGGAGTCTAGGACTCAGAGTAATCGGCTGACGCCACGCCGCGCGGGTCACGTGACAGAGGGGCGGGGTGCGACGCAGGGCGCAGGCGCAGATTGCCGGGGGCCGGGTCAGCTGACCCCTAAGGGCCTTCGAGCCGGCTTAGGGGGCTTGTGTCGGTCTCAGTTGCCGCCACCATGGCCAGTCAGTCGCAGGGGATCCAGCAGCTGCTGCAGGCCGAGAAGCGGGCCGCCGAGAAGGTGTCCGAGGCCCGCAAGAGTGAGTTTCGGGTTGGGACGGCCAGTAATGGCGCGAGTCTAAGGAAAGCGGCTAGGCCGCAAGATGAGGCCCGAAAAGCTGCGGGATGCGGGCGTGGTTATAGTTGCGGAAGTTCGTGGCGGGGGGGGGTTGTTGCTGTTTATTTTGTTTTGTTGTTTTTTTGAATTGGGGTGTCACTCTGTCGCCCAGACTAGAGTGCAGTGGCACGATCACGGCTCACCACAACCTCGACCTCCTGGGCTTAGACGATCCTTCCACCTCAGTCTCCCGAATAACTGTGACTACAGGCACGCACCACCACGCCCGACTAACTAAAAAAAAATTATAGAGATGAGGTCTCGCTAGTCTCGAACTCCTGGTTTTAAGCGATTCTCCCACTTCGACCTCCCAAAGTGCTGGGATTACAGGCGTGAGCGACCGCGCCCGGTAGCTCGTGTGTTTTGAAGCTCTCTGGAGCTGAGGTTCTGGGAGACTTGTGGAGTCGACTGGAGAGCTCGGCGTGAGGTAGAACATCGGGCGTGGAAACAAGGGGTTAGCGTCTCTGGAGTGGGGAGGCATATGAAATAGGCTATCAAAACGGAACGCTTTGTCTTTCCCGTCTCCCACTTACTCCTCTTGGGAAAAGAGTCTCAGAAAAGAGAGCTACCATCCACACAGTGTCTCATTCTAGAAGCCTGGAGTTTTGGCCTCGTCTCCCTCCCTCATTTGTCACCTTTAGTCAGTCGTCCAGGCTTGTTTGTGTATCTTCTCTTCCGCCAGCGAGCTACCTTAGCAGCTAACTCATTGCTCGCATGTGTTTGTGTATTTGTGCGGCTAATATGTGGCAGGGGCAGTGTCCGATGCATCTATTGTCTTTGCCAACGTGGCATTCAACGTCCCAGTGAAGGAAGCAGATATTGGATAGGTTAGTTGCAGGTGAGGTGAGAGCGGGGGTTGAGAAATGTAAGGCTGCTAAAGTACTTAACAGGTGGGTCTGATCTAAACTTGGGGGTGCAAGAACTGGTCCTACATAACTCCGGTCAATCCGTTCTCCTCTCTGTCATCAATCATCTTTCTGAAATGCAAATATGACTACCTCACCGCCTTTACAATCAGACGTTGAGTGCCTGCAGAATAAAGCCCAAATTTCGTACTGGGGTGGGGTAATCTCTTCTGGATCAGGCTACATACTTTCCTTCAGCCATTTTGAATCGCTTTGATTTCTCAAAGCCTGCATTGCACCTTCACTTCTTTGATCTGCGAGCCTTTGCACACATTCTTTTCTCTGATTGGAAGAGACTCTTCCCTTTTTCCTCCTTTGTTCTCTAACCCTTGTTCTTCCATCAGACCTCAACATTTAGGCAGTAGTTCTTCCAAGAAGCCTTTACTGACTCCTCCCCCCAAACTAGGCTGGGAGTCCCTCCCAAGTTTATTTCTGTCACTGTTGTGCAGTAACCTGTTTGTTTATATGGCTCTGTCCCTAGTCTAAGCTTCTGAAGAACAGGGGCTGAGTCTGTTTTAACTTCATGTATCCAGTTTCCTATTTGGTCAGAAAGATGCTTCTATCCCTATTTTACAGATGGGAAAAATGAGGCTCAGAGAGAAATGATTTGACCATATCCTGGGAAGCAACATAATTGGGGGTTAGAGGCCTCCTTTCCCGTGCAAGACTATGATACTGAAATATAGTGATCTTTGTAATTCTTCGGTGTTTCTCCTAGCAAAAGACTTACACTCTGACATCCAAGTAGATTTCAAGCATATCTCTTCTATTCTCTCAATTAGGGCTTGTGTGGTACTCCGTATTTAGTAGGAAACGCTTTCTTTGAGGATGCCTTTTCTTGTTCTGGTGACTGGAAAGATTCTGTGTTCTTCCAAGAATATTTTCAATTATGTCCTGTGATAGAGTGTTTCCAGAATGACTTTCCAGAGTTTGTCTGTGATGGCTCATCAGTGACAGAAATTTTATCTACCGGGAAGGATGTGACAATAGTTGGGGGAAGTGCAGGAAAAAAAATACTTGGAGTATGGTAAGAATAATCCTGAGTGCCTTGGTAGTGTAGGGGTTGTGTTTTTCCATCTTTATCCTGTCAGGCCTAGTATAAGTGTATCTCAGGTAGCTGTTAGATATTTACTGAATGAATTTGTTTTAAAGGCGTTAGTTTATGACTAATAAACAACTCAGGATTGTTAATAATTAGGAAGAAGAGCTACAGTTTGAAAAATTGTTGCCTTTCTTGATCTGTAATTATGGGTTGACCTGCCAGGGCAGTGCGTGATGCAGTAAAATGGCCCAACCCAAATTTTTAATGAAATCATTGCTTTGGACCTTAACATTTTAAAAAAAGTTTGTGTTGTGGATTATTTCATTTGAGGGGAACAAAACACTGGCTCCCATATGTAAGACCCAAGAAAAACAAGATTTAAAATTAACGTGGTTTCCTGTTGAAATATTTTTAGTTTTCAGAGAAACCTATCAAAGAATATTGAAGGTGTTTGCTGAAAGGCAGCAAATGGTTTTATCTTAAGTAGTAAATGCAGGGAGCTGTGGGAGTTAGGAGTGATGTCTTGAGAAACTATGTGGAGCTACTGCACATCTGGGCCATGAGTGTTATTTGTAGGTTGTTCATTTGGAAAAGATCTTTGGCTTTGAAATATGGCTCAGCATAGCTACTGGGAGGGTAGCATGGGAAGGATTGGGTAGAGGTGGGCCGAAATGGACAGCAGTAGACCTGAAATAATCCTGGAGTGAATGTAGACTTTCAGAAATAGTTGTTGGGGTGCTTAGACCTGTTACTTGTTTCAGACTAGCCTCATGGAATGTTGACATCATGGAGTCAATCAGGAGGTGAAAGGTTTAATTCATTTTCATTCACCGGCTTACACTCTAGACAGTTGATACACAATGAGGTATAACAAAGGCTGTCTTTTGCTCTGAGTTAAATAAACATTCAAGTTGATCTAAGAAGCCTTCTGATTTTTTTATTTGGGGACCCAGGAAGTTTGGTGAGCAGAGATTCAAAGCAAGAGTATGTGTTGGCTGGTCTTGTGGTCTGTTTTTATAGGTTCTGAAAGAACGTAGAGATTTTTTTCTCCAGCTTTGTTGAAACTACTTTCTTCTAGATACTAGAACACCCTTGTCTCCCTGCTTCTCAGCTGCTACTGCCATCTTACTGTCCAGTGCTCACCATTCAGCATTCCTTCCACTTACCACTCTCATTACATCCTTGTGACAGACACAGTTTTAAAGTTTCCAATATTACATCATCTGTTTCATTAGTTATTGAGGATGATGTCCCTTGGGCGCATTTTTACTTCCTTGCTAAGCTTTGAAGTAGAGCTCTAATTGTAATCAGCACCGTTTTTAGGTGTTTACTTCTTAGAAAGGAAGGGTTCCCCAGATGGCTACTGTTACCCATTTTATGTTGGCTTAGTAGCTGGAATTGAGAGAATATTCTGACACATCCTACAATTTTTTTTCCATCATATTTCTGGCCTGTTGTCATGGAAGTTATTCTTTTTCATTTGGTCACTTTCGAGTTAAGTACAGTCAGTAGGAGGAAGGGTTCCTTCCCATACATATCTCTTGAGACTGTCTTTTTTTTTTCCTTTTTTTACTGTTAAAATTGCCATCTCAGTTTGCTTGCTTTTCGACTTGTCTTTTAACTTCCTAATACAGCTCTCTCCTTTGAAAACAGGGAAGAACAGGAGGCTGAAGCAGGCCAAAGAAGAAGCTCAGGCTGAAATTGAACAGTACCGCCTTCAGAGGGAGAAAGAGTTCAAGGCCAAGGAAGCTGCGGTGGGGTCCATTTATTTTCATTACTGCTTTAGCTCCCTGAGACTCTCCATCACTCACACCATCCCCAGGCTTTTGAAATATCCAGCATAGCTTAGAGAGTCTGATTCTGATTTTGAAAATCTGATTTATGTTTTATTGTATGCTCAGGCTGAGTCTTTTAGGATGATCAAATTTTTCATTCACATTGAGTTTTCATTTACTCAGTCATTTAACAAATATCTATTGAACATTAACATGTGGCAGGTAGTGTGCTAGATGCTGGGATCAGCTGTGACCAGAAATAGTTGTTGTCTTTTCCCTCATGGAACTCAGCTTATCATCTAGTGGTCAGGGAGTCTCAGTTATAAAGTAGTTGTAAATGAACAAATAAGTAAAATGCAAATCATGGAAACGTACAACTGCAGAATGTGCTGTGATGGTCATAAACATAAATCAAGTGGAAACCCCATTTTAGTGTAGTATATGGAGAGACATTTACCAGTAGTATAGGCTGTGTACAAAGCATACAGTAATCATACAGAAGCAGATCACAGAAAATTCTAGAAAGGAGGAAAAATGGGAGAGGGCTTCACAGAGACTCTTAGGTGCAGATAACAGAAAACGTAATTAAAACTGATTTAAAATGGAATTTACTGGCCTGTGGAATTAAAAACCCAGGTGAAAAGCTAACTTTATCTTGATAAAATAGCCTCCTCGTAGGCTGTTGTGAGGAATAGGCAATGTGACAGAATAGTGTGTATTAAGTTGTAAATGGAAACTGAAGAAGTAAGTAAGACATGCATCCAGTAAAAAAATTCAGGCAGTAAAAAGGGACAACAGTGAGAAGTTAGTTTTCCTCTCAGATCTGCATTCCTCAGAGCCAATCACTGTTAACTGTTTTTTGTGTGTGAATTTGTCAAGAATATTTATATTTGAAAGAGCAGGTATGATATGTTGGTGAATCCACTGCTGAACTTAAGAGCTAAAACATTAGCCAATAATGGTAAAACTCCTTGTATATTCCTCTTAAATTGCATTTCCCTCGTGTTGTTATTCTGGTGTGTGTGTGTGTGTGTGTGTGTGTGTGTGTGTGTGTGTGTGTTTGGACTGGGGCCTTGCTGTTTTGCTCAGACTTGGCTAGAACTCTCAATCCTCCCACCTCAGTCCTGAATAACTGGTACTACAGGCACCTACCACTTCCCTGGCTTGTGTTTATTATTCTTAAAGAGTTTTTTTAAACATCATGTAACTCCCCAATTTTAAAACCACACACACACACAAAATACTAGCCATACTGATACTGTTGTGTATCTTGCTTTTTTCTTTCTTAAGCTACATATTTACAGTTCATATTGCTGAATAGTGTTCTCTTATATGGAAACACCATCATTTATTTAACTGGCCCCAGTTTTTGAGTCTGGGTTGATTCCATTCTTGGATTAAGGCTATGCGTTAGACTTTGGAGAGATGTGAATGAGTCTCCCCAGGATAACTTCTGGCAGCGGAAGGTTGTGCTGCTTACCTTTTGTAGACGTGGTTCCCATTAACTATGGGAATACCTACATGTTCTTCAGTTATGAGGTAATATTGCTGACGACTGGTTTATATCTGTTGATTATGAAATGTCCCTGGCCAACCCGAGCATTGTCCTGATAATCCCTCTATGTCATTGCTTCCCCTCTCCAGGCTCTGGGATCCCATGGTAGCTGCAGCTCTGAAGTGGAGAAGGAGACCCAGGAGAAGATGACCATCCTCCAGACCTACTTCCGGCAGAACAGGGATGAAGTCTTGGATAACCTCCTGGCCTTTGTGTGTGACATCCGGCCAGAAATCCATGAAAACTACCGCATAAATGGATAGGGGAAGATCAGCATTTTGGATGCCTTCATAGAATATGAGGCTTTAGCAAAGCTCAAGTTTTATTCCTATGAAAAGGTGTTAAGTTATTTCTTTATATTACATAGTAGGACCCTTCACTTTTTGGAGAGTAGCAAATCTAGCTTCTTTGTACAGACTTAGAGTTTTTCTAAAGGTGTCCTCTTTTTGCCTCGTATTTCTTGAGGTATCCCTTTCTTATTTAATAGGTATATATTGTCTCTTTTCCTGTGCCATTTGGCTCTAGCAACATGTATATCAGTGTTGACTTTTTCTTTGTTAGATCTAGGGAAAAAAAACTCAATTATTTGAAGAAAGAAAGGGAGTAAATAACTTTTTTCCCAACACTTTCTTAAAGGTCAGGGGCTTTATCTATGAAAAAGTAGTAAATAGTTATTTGTAACCTGTGTGAAGCAGCAGCCAGCCTTAAAGTAGTCCATCCCTGCTAATGGTTAGAATAATGAATACTGGTATAATTGGGCTGCTTTTAGTTTCTCTTAATCAAAATTACTAGATGATAGAATTCAGGAACTTGTTACATGTTATTACTTGGTGTATCAATAACCATTTAAAAGTAAAGACTCTTTGTCATGCATTTTTTTCTTCCTCTTGTTCTTTTTTGATAATGCAAAGTGCACTTTAGCTCAGATGTTCTGCAGAAATTCACTTAGGAAATTAGCACACGTATCACATACACATTTGCATATACAATTGGAAAATATGTATGATATATACATCTTAGGAGGAAAGAAAATGCTTGTGATTTCATCCTACAACTGTTCTGAAAAACCGCAAGCAGCTAGTCAGTCTGTAGTTTGCCTTTTTTCTAGTGCACCTTGTACTGGGGCAGCCTTGGGCAAGTTATCAAGCATATTTTCTTCCTGGTGGGCTAAATGATGTGCGTAATTCCTGTAGTATCTTCACTGTAGCCCTAAGAGTTGAATGTCCTGGGGTTTTCTGTTAACTGAAAGTCTTTCTTTGGTTGCAAAAGCAATTTTTGGTAGGCAGGAACAACATCATGGGATTTCACTTGTTCTGAAACAGTACAAGACATTAGGTAGCCTTTAAAACTAAAAAGTCTCATATTTAATGTGACTCAAAAGGTTTGATCACAGGCCACTACTGTCTCTAGTTACTGTTCCATTTCTCTGTTCCTTTTGATAGTAGAATTCCTTAAAATAGTTACTCTGTAAACTTTTCCATTGTTTACTGTTAAAATTCCCAGGCTTGCTACTCCATAGTCGAGATCACCAGTGGTGTCCAGATGGAGAAAACCAGTCCTCCTACTTGACCTCCTGTACTCTTGACATGTCTTCCTTGAAGCACTTTCTCTAGCAGCTTCTGTGAAGCAGTGGTGTGCTTCCCTGCTTCCCAATCTTTTCCTGATTCCCCCTCAGCTCTTCCCAAGGTTTTGTTCTTGGACTCCTACACATTTCCTTGATGAGACCGCCTTCTTCATGGCTTTACCATCTATATTGAAGACTCATTATACCTAACCCATTTCTCTTGAACTCTTGTCAGATTGCTTAGCAGATGCTTCGCTTTGGATGTCTGGTAAACATCTCCATCTGAACATGTCCCAAACTAGGCCTGGTTTTGTTAAGGCTTTACTCTTGGAATTGCTGAGTGCAGCAACTTCAGATTCCCCAACTGGAGGAACATTGATTCACTAGTTTAGGCTCATTGATTTTTAACTTGGTTGCCACCAATATTTTTATCTTATTGGTAAAAGTTGTTACCCTTAGTAATAGGGTTGTGCTTATTTACAACTGCTCGACTACTAAATTTGAACCAAGCAGCTCAATGTTGCTAGTCACAGAAGCCAACAGAGAGGAAGATTTCAAAAGGGGTGTGATCAGTGATCTGTTGAGGTGACAAGATCTGAAAGTAAAGAGCTTGGTGACCTGGAAGAGGAACCTAAGTGGTTTGAAGAGTGAATATAAAGTGACTAGAGAAAAATTCCTCTGTGAAGTGGGGTGGGGCTGCCTTGTGGCCAAGAAAGGTAGTAGTTTAGGGGAAGTGATAGCATGCTGGTGGGGAAGGGGGAATAGAGGGAGAACCAGCCGATGTTATGGAGGAGCAGATCCCAGAGGGCTGTGGAGGTCTTGAGACCCAGGGTACAGATGAGTGGATCTTGTTCTCAGACCTCAAACGAGGGTGTTCAGGCCCCTCCCTGTCCAGTTGAATCAATCTCTGGGGGTGGGGCCAGAACAAGATCTTAAGAAGCTGATTTCGGAATTGATAAGGGAGGGGACTTCCAATGTGGTATGCCTTGAGAAATTAGCATCCGTAAGGCTAATCTCCAAAGACACAGATACCTTAGTTCTACTATGCAGTGAACTCAAGATACATACAGGACAGTGTGTATGATTTGTTTTTCATTTGACCATAAAACGATACACACATGCCCATGCTTAAATGTATGCTGAATTTATCTGGAACTTGGAGGAAACATAATATTATCTCAGTAAGAGGAAGGGTCTGGGTTTCAGTGGGAGAGTTTCTTTTTGTACAATCCAACATAGGGCTGTTTAGCAGTGTCCATGACCTCTATCCACTAGATTTCAGTAGGACCTTTTCAACTGTGACAACAAAAATATTGACCATGCCAGGCATGGTGGCTGACACCTGTACTCCCAGCACTTTGGAAGGCCAAGGCAGGAGGATTGCTTGAGCCCAGGAGTTTGAGACCAGCCTGGGCAACATAGCAAGACCTCATCTCCGCAAAAAATTAAAAAATTAGCCATGCATGGTGGCATACACCTGTAGTCCCAGCTATTTGGGATACTGATGTGAAAGGTACTGATGTGACCTGAGCCCAGGAAGCTCATTTGAGAAAATTTGGGATCACCAGGCTGGTGAGCCATGATCGTGCCACTGCACTCTAGCTTGTGCAACAGAGTGAGACCCCTCCAAAAAAAAAGTCCCCACGGTGCCAAAACCACCCCCAGATTAGAACCACAGTTCTACAGCAACATCTGAGCCGGGCTCGGTGGCTCAGCCTGTAATCCCGCGCCTTGGGAGGCTGAGGTGAGTGGATTGCCTGAGCCCGCGGGTTTGAGACCAGCCTGGGCAACTTGGTGAGACCTCATCTCTACAATAAATCAAAAAAAAAAAAATTAGCTGGGTGTGGTAGCACGCGCCTGTAGTTCCAGCTA
>CAUYQG010039326.1:0-14876 GCA_963574415.1 Tarsius wallacei | reverse complement strand
TTGGGATTGCACCTTTTGCTTTTGGCCAACTTAAAATGAAGACGGTCAGCCAGCAGGGCATGGAGGAGCGGGAACAAGATATAATGAAGCCCTGGACCCAGGCCCTCAGCGGTAGACTAGGTGAAGAGAGACGGATGAAAGCCTGCAGCCCCGGGCGTGGTAGCGCGCGCCTATAGTTCCAGCTCCTAGGAAGACTGAGGCGGAAGGATCGCCGGAGCCCAGCAGGTCAAGGCTGCGGTGGCTGGGAGCGTCGTGACACTGCACTCCAGCCTGGGCGACAGAGTGAAACTCCAACTCAAAAAAAAAAAAAAAGAAAAGAAAGCCTGCAGCCCCACACTGCCCCACCAAGACCAGGACTAGACATAGATGTGTATTGTCTTTAAACTTCACAAAGAGGTTCGCTCTCTCTCTCTCTCCCTCTCTCTCTCTCTCTCATTTCATCTGTCAAAATCATATGGAACTATAGTCCCAGTTACTTGGGAGGCTGAGGCAGGAGAATTGCTTGAGCCCAGGATTTAGAGGCTGTAGCATGTTATAACTGGACTTGTAAACAGCCACTGCATTCCAGCCTGGGCAACTTAGGGAGACCCCATCTCTAAAAAAATAAAAAATAAATTATTATATCAAAAAAGGTAATTGCATCCATATGTGTATCATGGCACTACTCACATAGCAAAAATAGGAAGTCAACCTATGTATCCATAAATGGATGATTGGACTCAGAAAAGGGGCTGTTACACACGATGGAATCCTATTCAGCCATAAAAGAGAATGAAATCATGTCTTTTGCAGCAAAATGGATGGAACTGGAGGCCGTGATCTTCAGTTAGTGAAACCAGTCAGACACAGAAAGACAAATACTGCATGTTCTCACTTAGAAGTTTCAGCTAATAATGTGTCCACATGGACCTAGAATGTGGAATAATTAAACAACGGAGACTCTGGAGGGTGAGGGGATGGGAGGGGACTGGCTGATGAGAGATTGCTTAAGGGGTGCAATGCACATTATTTGGGCGATGGATACCCTAAAACCCCTGACTTTACTGCTAGGTCATCTATGCAGGTAACAAAATTACACGTGTGCCTCAGATGTTTATACAAATTAAAAAATTGCATAGATAAAAGAAAAACATCATATGGAATATCATTTTTTAGTTTAATTTAATTTTTTTCTTTTAAAGATGTGGGATACAATTCAGGATTAGGTATACAAATGTTCATTATGCAGGTACCCTTGTTGATGAGGTGTGCCCCCCTTCCCCGGGCAGATTCCCACTCCTGCCAATCCCACTTCTTAACTCCTTTGCGTGAGGTGCCGCTCTCTCAATTTCGTGATCCAGAGAATAGCGACCACTTCTGTTTGAGAAGCTGAAATCGTTAAATAGTGATTGTTTTTCTACGAGAACAAAAATCACTTGGAATAGTGATTGTTTTTTCTATGAGAACCGTGTCTTGAGTCATTGCAAACATAAAGTGCCACAAAATTAGGTGAAACAGAACAGGGAAAGATAAGTGGGGTTTGGACCACCCAGGCCACAGGTGCTGTCAGCGAGGTCCCAGCTTTTTGGTTCGTTTCAAGATGCAGCGAGAACTCTCAGCAAACGCATCTCTGAAGACAGATGGTCGGGTCCCAAACACTCCACCAGGCTCCATCCAGGCTCTGTTCACTGTGGAGAGCCGCTCGCCAGGAGCATTTCAGAGCCAACTGCATTGTCTGGCAGTCTTGCCTCTTTTTCAAACAGGCTTTTTTCCTTTATCCCAGCAACCAGCCTGGAAAGGAGTGAATCTTCAAAATATTACGTGGGCAAAACCCCTTCCAAAATGTTGCACGTTCAAATCATAAACCTGAACAGGAATTTAAAGAATATTGTTGAACAAACACTGGAGCGGGTCCCCTGGCCCCTAAGACACTAGTAGTTAACATTAAACTGGAGTCGTAGATTCAAACTCCTAGAATGGGCAGGCAGGTAACATAAAGAAAGGAAGGAAGCAGAGGTATGTACTAAGGTTTAGTGGGGTCTGCGGCAAAGTGGAGAGTTTGTGTCTCATCCATAGGGCAGTACCAGCACTGACTGTCTTCTGGGAAAGGAGGCCCAGTAGCAGATCTTCTGATTTTGCAAAAACTTGAAGCCTGCGTTTTTATAGGAAATCCCTTGGGATTTAAATGTCTGTGGCTAATTCTAATTTTTAAGATTTTTGTTTAACAGCAAACAGCACATCATCTACAAATAGCATTTGACCAGCAGGCATCCAGTTCCTGACTACTGAGCTAAATTGTTTACTCTTTGTTTGCACATTATCCATCTTTTCTTTTCCCTCTATTCTCAGGAATACGCAGGAAGAAAGGAGCTCCCTCTATAATCTGGTCTGAGTCTGTGTTTAGATTTTCTTCCTTCCTTGATGTCCTTTTTTAGTTAGGGCCTCACTCTGTCACCAAGGCTGGATCACAGCCTGGGACAATCACAGCTCACCACAGCCTCCATCTCCTGGACTCAGGTGATCCTTTTGCCTCAGCCTCCTGAGTAGCTGGGACTAAAGGCGCATGCCACCACAACCGACTAATTTTTCTTTTTCTTCTTTTTTGTAGAGATGAGATCTCATTACGTTGCCCAGGCTGGTCTCGCTCTCCTGGGCTCAAGCAATCCTCCCACTTCGGCCTCCCAAAGTGCTGGGATTACAGGTATGAGCCACTGTGCCCGGCCTGATTTTCATGTTTGAATGTGAGTTCAACCCCCAGCTGTCCCTGCGGGCTGTCTCTAGCTGAGGCATCTTGGAAAACTGCCAGGTGGAGGCCAGCACAATTGGAAGCTCCCTGTTTCCTTTTCGTTTCTGTTTATTTCAGTGGCGGAGTCGGAACAGCAATTATGTTGTTACAGTAACATCCACTTCTGTTACAAGACGAAGAAAGGAAGAAAACAGGATGAGAAAAGCGCAGACAAAAGCAAAAAGGATTTCTGTCCACTGTCATCACAACCTTCATGCTCTGAACAAGGGAAACGGACTATTTCTTCTCTTAAAAACTCACGGCTTTCAAACTATCCACAAGGACTTTGCATGAGCAACTGAGAATGAAGCGAAACCTTGGATGTTTCTACTCCATCCCAGCGACTCACTGGTGAAATGGCTTCATTGAGAGAACCTGGGTTGTATGTGGTCACCAGAAAGGGAGTTCACACTTGAGGTTGGGTGTCCTTCCCAGATCAAAGCCGTCCACCTTCCTTACAAGATCGCCCGTCTTGATTTTGTTTGCATACTTGCTCCTTCTCCTGCATGACCCATCGGTACATTCCAGCTGGGTGAGGCCACCTCATCGTGGTCTGACTCCCTTTGTTCGTGATGGGTTTGGGGCAGACATGTAGCTCAGCTGGTCACTGAGGCGTGGACTTAAAGGCCCCTAGGAAAGAACTCGTGGCTGTTAATTGGGTGAAGCCTACAAGGAGAGGGTCTGTCTTCCTCCGAATGTTGTCGCGTCTGGATGACACCTGGAACTCCCGCCGCCATCTTGTGACCATGAGAGAAGTCAGCTCAAGGACAAATCTGAAACACTGGTGGCCGAGTGGGAAGACGCCAAGGCCCTTCATCTCCGAAACTACATCTGAATCACTGAATTAAATTAAATTAAATAAGCCAGAGGTCCTCCCACACCCTGGAGTTCTTGTATACAAGACAATAACTCTTTCTCATCTTTTATGCCAATTTGAGTGGGGGTTTGGCTCACTGATACAATGTTCACTCCCAAAGGCCTATAAAAATAGGTTTCCCACCTAGAGTCCTGAGGAATCATTCATTCATCATCTGTTAGTTTAGTGAGTCCAATCGCCTGAGCCCAAGAGCCATGGGCTTCCTTCTGCCAGCGTCCAGATTGCTCCCTCTGCCTAGTTTGCTTACCAAGACCCCTTGTTCCTGAGAGGATGTGGACGGGGGAGTGTAAATAAAACTCCCCCACGTGTACAGGGTCTGACAATTAAGTTTGCAAACTCATCCTAGAAAAAGTATACCTCATTGCTGAATATCACTATGGCCACCTTCGAAGTACTCCCCTTGGGAAGCTACGCACCAACGTTCACCTGTCAAAGCAATTTTGGAACTCTTTTTCTGGAATGGCCATCAAAACTGTCATTGTATTACCCTTGATGTCCTGAATGTCATCAAAATATCTTCCGTTCGATTTTTTTTTTTATCTTCGGGTAAAGAAGAAAGCCATTTGGGGTCAGATCAGGTGAGTAGGGAGGGTGTTCCAACACAGTTATCTGTTGACTGGCTAAAAACTCTCCCTCACAGACAGTGTTGCGTGAGCTGGTGCATTGCCGTGATGCAAGAGCTCCTTTGGGACCATTTTTGCGCACACTTTTCTCATGTCAAGATTTTCAGTTAAGGTTTTCCTAACTGTTTCTCCGTCCATGTTTATTTGGTCTGCTGTGCTTCTCGCAGTCAGCCAATGATTCTGACGCAAAATTCGATGAATTTTTTCAATGTTTTTGTCAGTTCTGCTCGTTACCAGCCATCCTGACCTCTCCTCATCAGTGACACTTTCTCTCCCCTCAGAAAAATGTTTCATCCATCTGTACACCGCTGTTTTCTTCATGGCGTCATCCCCATAAACTTGAACTAACGCGTCCCTGATTTCACTTCCACTCTTGCCAAGTTTAACACGAAATTTAATGTTCACTTGATTCACGCTCTAACATTCTCGCAACGGCACCCAAAAACATGGAGTAACAACAGTGAACACCACTCAGCAAGACACTGCCGCACGTTGACACGAACACAGCTGTGAGACACTGATATACCAAGGTTATGAAACCTTGGCCGGGCTCGGTGGCTCAGCCTGTAATTCCAGCACTTTGGGAGGCCGAAGCGTGTGGATTGCCTGAGCCTGTGAGTTTGAGACCCGCCCAGACAACTTGGCGAGACCTCATCTCTACAATAAATAAAAAAATAAGCCGGACTCGGTGGCTCAGCCTGTCATATCAGCACTTTGGGAGGCTGAGGTGAGTGGATTGCCTGAGCCCGCGAGTTCGAGACCTGCCTGGGCAACCTGGCGAGACCTCATCTCTACAATAAATCAAAAATTAGCCGGGCATGGTAGCGCACGCCTGTAGTTCCAGCCACTCAGAAGGCTGAGGCAGAAGGATGGCCAGAGCCCAGCGGGTCGAGGCGGCGGGGGCCGGGAGCATGCCACTGCACTCCAGTCTGGGCGACGGAGTGAGACTCCAACTCAAAAAAAAAAAAGAAACCTCACCAAGTTGCTCATACAATACACAGTGGCAAGTGTGCAAACTTAATTGTCAGACCTCGTATAGACATAAACACGTGGATAAAGATAGGTATGATAAAGCATGAAGTGGGTTTTTTTCCATGTAAATAGCTACTTGGAAAGTGTCACATCTTGGGTTTAATTTTAGAATTTAAAGATGGCATCCAGTCTACAAAATGTGATCTCCATGGCAGCCTCTTGGTTTATTTTTGTTTGTTTATTTTGTCATTGTTGTTTTGTTTCTGTTTTTTATAGAGTCAAGTCCTCACTATGCTGCCCAGGCTGGTCTTGAACTCCTGGCCTCAAGCAGTCCTCCCACTTCGGCCTCCCATAGTGTTGGGATGATAGGCGTGAGCCACCATGCCCAGCCTACAGCCTCTTGTTTTCAGAGAGGCCATGAAGAAAGCATGCTACCTGCAAACCATGGTTTTCTGGTTCTTGCCATTCAGAATGAGATATGAGGCCAGGCTCGGTAGCTCAGCCTGTCATCTCAGCACTTTGGGAGGCCGAGGCGAGTGGATTGCCTGAGCCCGCGGGTTCGAGACCCACCCGGGCACCTTGGCGAGATCTCATCCCTACAATAAATCAAAAATCAGTCGGACGTGGTAGCGCGTGCCTGTAGTTCCGGCTACCTGGAAGACAAAGGCGGAAGGATCGCCGGAGCCCAGCAGGTTGACGCTTGGGTGGCCATGGGTGTGCCAATGCGCTCCAGCCTGGACAACAGAGTGAGACTCCAACTCAAAAAAAAAAAAAAGAGAGAGAGAGATGGGACAGGACAACTTCCAATTAAATATGGAGGCCTATTGTCCAGACGTCTTCCCGTCATGTCAGGCTTGACCCATTGCCTCCCGCTTGGTTCTTTCCCAGGATTCAGTAATGGCTGGCATGGCAGACACTGCCAGTGGCCTGCCCAATATCCATCCTCTTCTTTTCCTTATTAAATAAACACATTTTGTTTTGTTTTTTTCATGGGGGCAGGTAGGTGATGTAGTAGCAACATCCTTATCCAAAAAGTAACATTTCTCAGCTTTCTTTGCTGCTAGAAGTAGTCATGTGATACAGTTCTGACGAGAACACAGAGGCTGAGGATTTCTGAGAAAGCTTTGCTATAGCCCCTACCCTTTTCTATTTCCCTTTCTTTTTTTCTGAATGAAGCTGGGGTGTGTTGGCTGGCGCTGCAGCAGCCATCTTGTGACTGATTGTGAAGAGACATTTAAGAAAATCACAAAGATTGTGGCTCTGAATCCTGGCTCTCTGCACTGACCTGTACTGCTAGTCCTTAGACTTCTTATGAGATAAGAAGAAATAGATATAACTGACAGCCAGAGTGCCAGGCATTTCTAAAAAGAGAGCAGTGGATTGTAAATCAGTATAAGTCAATAGGGAATACCCCTTATTTGGAAATAACTAACTTCAGAGTAGAGTTTTATAGTTGTAAATACACATAAGAAGTCTTCGAGCTAAATCAATCAAGAGACAAGGGAGGGTTTTTAGAAAATAAAAATAATCATGTTTTTATTATGAGACATTGACCCAGTGGCCCTCTCCATCTACCCATGGTCAAGACCTATCTCTTTTTGTCTGTCACGTATATATGTGATGTGTACATGTGTGTTATGTTATATAACATATATGGACCAGGTAGAGTGAGTGGGAAGACAGGATGCAGGGTAATGGAGAGACGTTCCTGTATCTTATCTAGGTCTCATTTGAGACAATTAACTGGAAGACACAGAGTCCTGAGAGGTAAAGTGAGGGGACTGTTCCATGCACATGATAAACACCGTTCTTTTTTTTTTTTCAATTGAGCCAGGGTCTTACTTTGTTGCCCAAGCTGGTGTGTAGTGGCATGATCATGGCTCACCACAGCCTTGACCTCCTGGGTTCAAGTGATCCTTCTGCCTCAGCCTCTCGAGTAGCTGGGACTACAGGCTCATGCCACCACGCTCAGCTAATCTTTTGATTTTTTTGGAAAGACGAGGTCTCCCTACGTTGCTCAGGCTGGTCTCAGACTCCTGAGCTCAAGCGAGCCTCCTGTCTCGGCCTCCCAAAATGCTGGGATGGTAGGCGTGAGCCAACACCAGCCAACACTGTTCTCTTGCTGTGGGAATGGCAATCGTTTGTAATTGTGGGTCCCTCCTCAGAGCGTTGTTTCATGTTGTCTGAATGTGTTTGTGCTGTCTGAGTTCTTTCACATCATCTGAAGTGGCCCATGGCTGAGGGAATGAATGTCACAGTGCCCCCATCTCCTTAGATCACGCCCCACACATTCGGGCTGGGTTAAAATGCTCTGTGATGATACCAAGTACCCCCAGCAGGAACTGAAAGGCGGGCCTTCTGGGGCTGGAAATTGTACTGCACTGCTGGAAATGCCTGTTCGGTGTGTGATTGAACCTCCGATCATAGGCAAAGACTGTCAAATTACCAGAGCAATCCACCCTCTGGCACTTGAAAAAAAAAAGACTGTCTTTAAAAGAACAAAACGGAAGGCTATTATGGTTTTCTTCCCTTTGGGATTCTTCCTTTTGATTCTCTTGCTTTGCTGCAAGGATTTCTAGATATTTTCCCCTCTTAAAAGCCGTCCTCTCTTCTGGCAGTGCTGTGTACACACACCTGGCCTGAGCGCTGTAGAGGACACCAGCTGCTGTCTTCCCAGAGGTGCAGGCTGGGTGCTGACTGGCCTTTAGAGGAGAAATGGGCAGGAATCCAAGGGGAAATTCTTTTGGGCGCAGGGGGGGACATGTTATTTGTCATTGATGACGTCTTTGAACATCCTCTCCGTTTTTTATTTTATTTTGTTTATTTGTTTGAGTCAGAACCTCACTCTGCCACCCAAACTAGAGTGTAGTGGCACGATCACAGCTTACCTGCAGCCCCTACCTCCTGGACTCAGGCAATCCTTCTGCCTCAGCCTCCCGAGTGGCTAGGACTACAGATGCGTGCCACCTTTTTTTCGTAGAGACAAAGCCTTTATGTCTTGCCTGGGCTGGTCTGAAACCCCTGGGCTCAAGCAATCTCCCACCTCGGCCTCCCAAAATGCTGGGATTTACAGGCGTAAGGCACCGTGCCTGGTTATCCTCTCTCCATTTTGATAGGGTCTCACTATTTTAGTCCTGGGTTCCCAAAGTCGCATCCTAAAAACTACATTTCCCAGCTGCCATTGCAGCTGGATACAGGTAGGTGATCTAGGTTCCACCAATCAGAGGCACTCCTTTAAGACTGATTTGGAAGGGACCCTGGCTGGAGGAGGTTTTCAAGGACATCATGCCAGACGCAGGCGGGGGCAGAGGCAGTGGAAGAGAACGCAGACCCAGGTGGTTCTGCAGCTTGGTTCCAGCTTCTAGGGTACCCATCTCATCACCCTACTTAGTGGCATGGCTTTGGGCTTTGAACCTGCCCAAAGTTAAGGCTTGAGTCCATTTCTCTGGTCTTCCCTGCCTAATATCTACTCATAAATTTCTCATTTTCTACTTAAACTACCCGAGGATGCTAAAAATCACTTGATCCAGCAGGCACACACAGAAAGTGATGCAACACCACTTGCAATAGTCAGTTTTAAAAAGCTCTCTTTGTACTCAAAAGCACGTCTCTCAAAAAAGACTGTTTCTTGGGCTTGGTAAGGAGAGCCTTCCGAAGGTCAGGAGATCTGAGTGAGTTGTTCTTATCTCTCATCAGAACTCATGGGGAAAAAGATGACTGCTAAAACACATGATCGGCTATGTCTTTTCTTGTGAGACAACCAAACAAGCGATCGTCTCTAGGTGGGGTTATTCCAGAAGCATTGCCCCATGTCCAGGAAACTTCTTCTCTTGGTCTGAAATGCCACTGTTAGAGAAAGCATGCCCTGGGTTTGGAAGGTTTTTTGAGGGTCCTATTGAAAGGTAAACCACTGAGAGGGCTTACACCTTCGTGATGAGGGTTTTAGTTGATGCAGCCCAGGAGCAAGTTCTTGGGGAAAAGACCAAGAAGATCCCACGATAAGGAACAGTGGAAGAGGAAGGTGGTAACACTGAAAACACATTCCATGTATTTCCCCACGTCTGGCTCTAAGTTGTGAATCAACATGGTTTAGAAGGAAATTAGAACACGCCACCTCTTATGTAGTTCCTAGACAATCAAAACAAGAGCAAGATAAACCTCTTTAAGGTTTCAAATGCGATTTTCCTAAATGAAGCAAACCTAAACATATGGCGAGAAGCTTCAAAGTCTGTTAATGTGCAAATGTCATGATAAAAATGGAACTGGTGAGTGTTAACCAACTGCCAGGCCACATTCTCTGAAAATGGAAGGAAATCTCTCAAATTCATCTTATTCTTTTGTCGTGGTGCTAACTAAATCTGGCACCGGGAACGATTTCTCCCAGACTGGCAATGAAATTTTGAAGAAACAGTAAGACTTGCTAGGCTTAAATATACCGAAAGAGTGGTTTAAAATTAGGTTAATGCAGAAAACCTGGTGACTCTAGATGTCTGGATCCCAGTTTTAGGCAAGACACCTGATGTTTCTAATTCTCTGTTTCCTAGTCTATTTTGTTTCTTTTGAGTTGGAGTCTCACTCTGTCACCCAGGCTGGAGTGCAGGGGCATGATCATGGCTCACCGTAGCCTTGACCTCCTGGGCTCAAGCGACCCTTCCCGCCTCAGCCTCCCGAGGTGCTGGGGACTACAGGCATGCCACCATGCCCGGCTGATTTTTTTGATTTTTTTGTAAAGACGAGGTCTCACTATGTTACCCAGGCTTGTCTCCTCATCTTTTAAATGGGAACGATCATTCTCAGCTTCCAAAACTATTATGAGACGTCTATCGATAACATCAGGAAAATGCCTGGACATGGTAGGGGCTAAAGATAAGGGAATTCTTAAGTGATGGGTAGGGCCAGTGTCCATCTTCAACCTCGCCCATCTGAGGGCGATGAAAAAAGTGAGCACAAGTTCCCAGTGGTAGCCTTTAGAAAGACTGTTAAATCACTGTGAGGTTTCAGTAAGTGACCTTCAGAAGGAGAGTTTCAGCCTGACTTAATCAGCAAGCACACAAGAATGTTATCAAGCTGTTTGTTCACATCTGCCATGCGGTCCTCTCATCTGGGATTGAAATAAGAGAATAACCTGCCTTTGTGTTTAAGCTTTTATTGAGAATGGTAACAGCTTAGGGTCTTGAATCTAATCAACAGACAGCCTAGATGTTAAAAGCATTGATTGGAAGACTCTTTTTGGACAATTGTGCGCAGCAAACAAGTTCAAACCGAAAGAGGCTGCTTGAAAATCATAAATTCAGTCAAGATTGAAAGATAGAAGAATAGTTAAATATTTTGCACAGAGGAATCTTGTTGATGATTCAGTCGAATCGATGCTTGCAGAACACAGTCTCTTAAGGGTTTGGTTTTTCTCCTTTGAGAGAAGCCATCACTGTCACTGTTCGTTCAGCTGGGGGTGGCTTCCTTCACGTTGACAACCTGGAGCAGAGAGTCTACCAACTTAAGAAATATTAGAGAGAGTTAAGCAAACATAGCGAGCTGAAGTCTCATACTAGAAGTAAATCCATTCCCAATAAACCTCTAGCATCACCCGGAAGCTCGTTAGAAAGGCAAGATATTGGGTCAACCCCAGACCTACTAAACAGGAAACTGGGACTGGAGCCCAGCAACCTGTGTTTTCAACTGCAGGTGATTCGGGTACGTAAAGTTTGAGAACCACACCTATCCCATGGAGAAAGAAATTAACTTCCTCTCTTTTTGAGCTACTGCATGTTGGGGTCTTTTGTTCCATTCGCTTAGCTCCTACCCTGATATGAGTACTCAGGTATGTTTTAACCAGTGTTGGCAACTAAATGTATGATCCCCAGGAACTTATTACTAGAGTAGCCACTGAGTAAGGTACTCGGGGACTGCAGAATTTGAATTCTCACTTTGCTTACTTGGACAATGCCTCGTTACACAAATCAAAGCTAGTTGCTGTAATTCAGAAACACAACGACACACTACAAACCTACGACTGTAAACGGTAGTGGAGTGGGCGACCTGGTAAGAGGCGTTAATTTGGGTTTCTGCCAATTCTAAACTTATCGTGGTTTGCTTGTTGTGGCTTCTGCTCAATTTAACTAAGGCTGAAGAAAGAAAGAGGAGTTACAATTTTAAAATTCTTCTTTATTTCCATAGAGCGCCCTTTACCCACTGAAATGAGAAAACGCTTTTCATCTAGACGAGAGTTTATGACTCTTCCCAGGATTCTCTGGCCATTCAGCCTTCCCAACTTCCAGACCAGCCATTTGTTTCTAATAAAGGAACTACTGATATTCCTGGGCAAACTGCTACCTGCTTGGCGGCTGAACTGTTCTGACCAAGCGCTAATGAGCCCAGGGCCCGGGGTTCAGTTCCCACACAGGCCAATTAGCTTTGCTTTCCTCCATGAGCCCAGGCTGTACCATTAAGGGCTGTCAGCCTGGAGACGCCACCATCTGTCTTGCCTTATGAGTCACCGGTCATAAAAGGGGCCAGCCGAGGTGTAGGAAAAAAATCCATAGAATCTCCCCGTTGGCTCGAAATATTGAATGTGAGAGGTTGGCTCAAGAGAGTGGAAGTAAAGCGAAAAGGAAAAAGAGAGTCATGGAACTCAGGAAGATGAGGAGCCCGTGGTTGAGAAGTGGAAAAGGTCTATATTTGAGAACGAGGCTGACTTCACGCTGCTTCTGCGTAGAAACTGTCAGTGTTATACACACACATACATATATACAACATATGATTAATAATATTAATAACCCTCTGATAACACTGACAGTTTTTTTTTTCTTTTTTTTTTTTGAGACGGGGGTCTTACTCTATTACCTATGCTGGAGTACAGTGGCATGATCCCAGTTCAACTTCCTGGGTAGCTGGGACTACAGGTACATACCACCATGCCCAGATAATTTTTTGTAGAGTTGAGGTCTCACTGTGTTGCCCAGGCTGGTCTCGAACTCCTGGACTCAAGCAATCCTCCCGGCTCAGTCTCCCAAAATGCTGGGATTACAGGTGTGAGCCACCATGCCTGGCCACTTCTTCTATATTTGGAGGTTTCTTTGGAGCATTTCAAATATTCAGAAGCAAAACCTTCCTATTCTCTGTACTGATTTGACGGGACAGTGGGAGAAGTCCCTTGAAAGTGAGGACAAACACAGACATCTAATTCCTTTCCATAACAGCCTCTCTATCCTGTTTCCCAGCCTCCTTTCTTCATGTCCTCTAAATTTAAAGAAAAACAAAAAAACTAAGGTCGCAAAGAGTCATGGACTGGGTCCAAATTACAAAAGGAACCCAAAGTCCAACTTAAACCTACACTGAAACTCAGAACAATCCACGACCGCATCCGGGATTACGGATGAGGCCCTGGAGTCAACCTGAACTCTGTTTTAAGTTCCAGAAACCATGGAGTACAAGTTGCATTGATTGCAGAATATAAGTAAAAGATTTGTGAGAAGGGCACAGTCAAAAGAAAGATCAGGCAGTGGCTCGTGCCTGTAATCCCAGCACTTTGGGAAGCAGAGGTGAGAGGCTTGCTTGAGCTCAGGAGTTCGAGACCAGACTGAACAGCATACTGAGACCTCGTCTCTCCAAAAATTAATAAATAAATAAGCCAGGTATGGTGGTACGCGCCTGTAGTCCCAGCGACTCAGGAAGCTGAGGCGGAGGGGTCGCCTGAATCCAGGAGATCAAGACGAAGGCAATCCACGATTGTGCCACTGCATTCCAACTTGGAGGACAGAGTGAGACCTCAACTCAGAAAAAAAAAAAAAAAGAAAGAAAGATTAAAGTTCCCCTGGAACATTGCTGGCCATAATTGCTATAAAAATTCTGGAACTGTTTCCATGATATAGTCATCTTGATTCAGTGCACATTATATACCTGTTTGTGATTTAAATAAATATCTTTGTCATCAAAACATAGGAAATGCTCAGAGTGTCTAACAACAGCTCTGGGAGAGTTGGCAACAGAACTTGATGTTTTATGACTCAAATGGGAGAAGAGAGCATATGTGGATAGTTTTTAATTTTAAGAAAAGTCCTTCAGCCTCTGAAAACTGCTGCTAATTCTGGTAGTGCTCAGCTAAGTTATTAAGCCTCCCTCTAACACTGGGATAGAGATGGATTTCTGATAGAACTATTTTCTTGGCACACCTTCTTTTTGAATAAAATCATTGTAAGACGTTTTCAATTTTCATAATGCCATACTTTCACTGAGATGGAATAAAATGTTTTGGTCTCCGCAAAGGCTAAACTAACATTTCTCACAACACTGGGAAATATATCCAAAAGAATAATAGCGCCAATGTGTGCGATAACTAAACCACAAAATATTCAATATTCAGTTCAATAACTAAATGATTCAACTGGAGGTGGAATGAAATGGGACAGGCTCTCTAAACTTGTGGAAAGAAAAACAGTCCATTTAAAAAGTAGAGGCCAGGCGTGGTGGCTCACGCCTGTAATCCCAACACATTGGGAGGCCAAGTCAAGAGGATTGCTTGAGCCCAGGAGTTCGAGGCCAGCCTGGGCAACATAGCAAGACCGCGTCAGTACAAAAATCAAAAAATTAGCCAGGCATGGTGGCACATGCCGATAGTCCCAGCTACTTGGAAGGCTGAGGAGGAAGGATTGTCTGGGCCCAGATAGTCAAGGCTGCAGAGAGCTGTGATCATGCCACTGCACTCTAACTTAGAAAACAGAGTAAGAAGACTCCAAGAAAAAAAAAAAGGTAGAAAAGAAAGCAGGCCTGATGATAAAAACATGGCCTTGATCAGCTCACGTGGGGTAAGTACTGTTCCCCTGAAACAGTCACTCTCTCCTGCCACTTACTCAATTCATCCTGTGATACCAGACACCTTTGTAGAGCTGTTATGTTTTTGTAATTGCCTTTGAAGGCTTACAGAATATTCTTCTGAATATGGTGGGAAACGTTTGATCCTTAAGGAAGGAGTTCACTTTTTCAAAAGATTCCAGGCACAGGCAGAACCAGGCTCAGAAAACAAACCAGGTCAAACTGGACATCGCAGTTTGATTCCAGAATGAGGCACTAAAGATTGATAACGTGATGCTGTGTGTTGGTAAGGGAAATATTTTATGAATGAGCTCCCGGGGAAAGTCCATTTCAAGGTCTGTAAAAATTACTTTCAAGAGCTTTGCGGTGGCGATTTTCGTTACTCTTCAGACAAATGAGGATCCACCCGCAGGAACTCCAGAAAGCCCTTGACCAGGAAAAGGCATGGCCAGCTAGGAGCTAAGTCTCTCACTCGTTCACAGAGCCCTCGGAGCATGGGATCTGTCAACACAGAGCAGGACTGATCACGCAGCACCTAAGACACAGGTGTGGACCAGGTGAGAAGCGCTCAGGACTTTGCACAAAGTTGGTACTTACTTCTGTATTGGCTCATTTAATCCAGATTTTCTTTCTGAATAAAAGCTTCTAGAGACTTTCCCTCTGGGTGCCCTTGGGGTTTAGTTTGCATTTAGCACAGAAAATTCACAGCAGACGGAAGGGCAGCGGAATGCAAGGCCTCTCTCCAGAGAAGCCAGCTGAGGCTTGGTAAAGTCAGCCCTAAGGCCCTGTAAAGGGCCATCCATCAAAAAGTTACCCACCCTGACAGAGGGAA
>CAUYQG010039324.1:0-24642 GCA_963574415.1 Tarsius wallacei | reverse complement strand
ATTTATTGTAGAGATGAGGTCTCGCTTGCCCAGGCGGGTCTCGAACCCGCGGGCTCAGGCAATTCACTCACCTCAGCCTCCCAAAGGCGCGGGATTACAGGCTGAGCCACCGAGCCCGGCTGAATGTTTTCAAAGAGTGATTAATGGTATAGAATTAGTGTATGCAAATAGGAGCAGGGTGCGGTGATTAACATCTGTAATCCAGCACTTTGGGAGGCCAAGGTAGGAAGATCATTTGAGGCCAGGATTTTAGGACCAGACGGGGCAACGTAGTGAGACCCTATCTCTGCAAAATATACAAAATTAGCTGGCTGTAGTGATGCCCTATAGTCTGAACTGTTTGGAGGCTGAAGTGGAAGGATCTCAAGCCCAGGAGTTTGAGGTTGCAGTGAGTAATGGTCGTGCCACTGCACTCCAGCCTTAACAGTGTGAGACCGGGACCCTATTACACACACACAAATACAAGAGCTAGTAGATTTAACTCCTAGTATAAAAGAGGCTATAGCTGTAATCACAGAAAAAATAAAAATGAAACGAATGAATAGAAAGTTTTCGAGAAGACGACGTAGCCTCAAGCAAATAAAGAGGAATTTAAAGTCGGAAAGAAATGGGAAAAATAGTCCCACCACGTTGTCTCTGAAAGTCCAGCCACCATTGTTCGGGAAATTTCCAAATTCTGTGTTACCGACTTGTAGACCTGATGACACCATGTCAAGTACAATGTCTCTTCTTAGCGAAGTAGAAAATCTTCTCAAAGCTTTTTTTTTTTTTTGAGAAAGCAGGGTTTATTGAGGGTACAGAAAAGCTCCCACAGTGGGAGGGGACCTGAGGGGGTCGCCTCAAAGCACTTCTTTAAAGATAGAATGTCTTCATCAGTAAATTATCCAGAAAAAATTACAATGGGCTGGGCTCGGTGGCTCAGCCTGTCATCCCAGCACTTTGGGAGGCCAAGGCGAGCGGATTGCCTAAGCCCGTGGGTTCGAGACCAGCTGGGCCACTTGGCCAGACCTTGTCTCTACAATCAAATTAAAAAATAGCCGGGCGTGGTAGCGCACGTCTGTAGTTCTGGCTCCTTGGAAGGCTGAGGCGGAAGGATCTCCGGAGTCCCGCAGGTCGAGGCTGCAATAGCCGGGAGCGTGCCACTGCACTCCAGCCTGCGGGAGGGAGTGAGACTCCAACTCAAAAAAAAAAAAAAAATGACAATGATCCTGAATCTTTTTTGTGGTTGTTTTGATGTGGATTGGGTTTGTGTTTTTAGCCATAATGTTTACTTTTGTGGTATTCTAAGTTAAAAACAAGAAGCATTTGGAATTAAGGGGACCATGATTGCTCAGTGACTTATGATATAGGAAGGAAAAAGGAAGGACTGCCAGGGACAAACACTCTCAGTGGAGACGTCTCCAGGGTGTTTGCCTTCAGAAATACAGCCCCAGCACTTGGGGAGGCCGAGGCAGGAGGACTGCTTGAGTCCAGGAGCTCAAGACCAGCCTGGATAACAAAGACCTCATCTCTATAAGAAAATCAAAAAAATTAGTCGAGCAGGGTGGTGTGTGCCATGCCTGTAGTCCCTGCTACTGCTTGGAGGCTGGGGTTGGAGGATCACCTGAACCCAGGACTGGGTCAAGGCTGCAGAGAGCTATCATACTCTAGTCTGGGTAACACAGGGAGACCCCAATTCAAAAAAAAAAATTACAGCCACAACCAGCGCTTGTTTCTTCCTTCTGATGTCTTCACTCCACGTCTTTTAGGCGCTGTGCTCTCTGAGGAAGTGCTACAGAAAATTCAGTCATTCCAACAAGCGTTGGAGCAGACGCCTGAAAGCAGCGTTTAGGGAAGTCTCAGCAGTTCTGTTCAAGCCAGTTCTTACCAACAACCTACTTGCAAGAAGGCCAAAGTGTCTGGAGGACCCTGACGCCGTGGCTGTGGGTGGGCCTGAGCCCCACGCCTCATTCTAGCAAGCTTCACGGTCCAAATTCCTAAGAAACACCGAAAAGGGAACAGAACACACCGTGGATCAGGAGAGCGGAATCGGCCCTGTCACACCTATCATGTCCCTTGCTTCTCTTTAGAGGGCAAGTCGGCTCCAACAGGCCCTGTCGCAAATCACAGCAAGCCCAAACATCACACCCAGCTGTTTGGGGGACTAAGTTTCTCCATGACCCGGTGAATCCATTTGTTTCTTTTGACACAAGGCGTTCTGGAGGGCTTCTGTTTGCAAAGCCGGCATAACCAAATTAACGGTTTTCCTTTATGAAAATAATAACCAGGAATAACAAACAATTAAATCCCTAACAACAATAAAAGGACAAAATACCTAAAACCACAGCTAACAAGACATGCATTTGGCCTGTACAAAGAAGACTTCCACACTGTGCTTAGAGGCACAAAATATGACTTAGTGGAAAGGTGCCCCTTGCTCTTTCCCCCCTTTTTTTCCTTTTTTTTGAGTCGGAGTCTCACCGTCGCCCAGGCTGGAGGGCAGTGGCACACTCACAGTCACCGCAGCGTCGACCCGCCAGGCGCTGGCAATCCTTCCACCTCAGCCTTCCAAGTAGCCGGAACTACAGGCACGCACCACCATGCCCAGCTAATTTTTTATTTGTTGTAGAAACGAGGTCTCGCCAAGTTGCCCGGGTTGGTCTCTAACCCCTGGGCTCAGGCAGTCCTTTTGCCTCAGCCTTTCAAAGAGCTGGGATACAGGCTTGAGCCACCGCGCCTGGCTGGAGGCCATTATTCTAAGCGAATTAACACAGAAGCAGGAAACCAAGTACCACATCTTCTCATTTATCAGTGGGAACTAAACACTGGATACACACAGACATAAAAATGGGAACAACAAACACTGAGTACTCCTAAAGAGGGGAGGAGGGGAGGGGGACAAGTGATCCAAAACTGCCTATTGGGTACCATGCTCACTATTTGGATGACAGATTAAATAGAAGCCCAAAACCTCACCACCACACACTATACTCATGTAACAAACCTGCACATATATCCCCTGGATTTAAAATAAAAATATGGATTTGGGGTGATAATAATGTACCAGTGTAATTTCATTTAGTGTAACAAATGTACTCTGGTTCAGGATGTTGATAATGGAAGAGACTAAGAAGTGGGGAGTTGATATATGGGAACACTCTTGGCCCTGCAGGCATGATGGCTCAGCTCCTATAATCCCAGCACTTTGGGAGACAGAGGTGAAGAGATCACTTGCACCCAGGAGTTTCAGACCACCTTGAGCAACATAGTGAGACCTCACCTCTACAAAAAAAATCAAAACATTAGCTGGGCATGGTGGCACACATTTGTAGTCCTTGCTACTTGAGAGGCTGAGATAGAAGAATAGAATCGCCTGAGCCCAGGAGATAGAGGCTGTGGTAAGCCTTCATTGGACCACTGCACTCAAGCCTTGGTGACAGAGTGACTCTGACTCAAAAAAAAAAAAGAAAAAAGAAAGAAAGAAAGAAAAGAAAAGAAAACATGGGAACTCTGTACTTTCTGTTTCCTCTTCCTTGTGAATCTGAAACATCTCTAAAAAATAAAGTATATTAGAAATAAAAAGAAAAAGGGAGAGAGAAAGAAAGAGCGATTCCTTATAAGAATGAATGAAAGTGCCACAAAAGATGACTAAATGGGAACTTTTAGATTCTGGAAGGGCGCGTCACTGTAAAGAAGTCATCCTATGGGTATAAGCCCGTCATGTACAGGACTCCTGTCTGAAAATCTCGTTCTTCTGGAAACCATGTCTGCTGGCCAACATCCCAGCAGTTTTTTCACCCTGCAGGCTTAGTCCTCCTCTTCCTATTTCCTTCTCCCTGCATAGCATTCTGAAAGCCTAGGGTTGCGCAAGGGGCCTCTCCTTTGTATTTATGAAGGACCTGCGTTCTCCCAGGCTCAGTTCTCTTGGACTCTCCAGAGCTCAGCATCTCTGAGAAAAATGAAACCCTCCTGGCTTCAACAACTCATGGCGCACCCCTTCTCTCTGCTGTTCCTCTTGTGCATGTCCCTGCTGCTGCTGCAGGTAATCAGGTTTTACCAGAAGAGGAGATGGCTGATCAGAGTTGTGCATCAGTTCCCTGGACCTCCGGCCCACTGGTTCTATGGACACACGGAGGTAAGAAGAAGAATTAATTGGGTGGGGAGGTTAGGGACAGAGAGAAGAGGTATTAAAAAACAACAGTACACACTTGTGGGGCATTATATAATATACAATATTCTTTCACACAAATCCTATGATGTAGGAAGGACAATTATGGTTATTCCTATTTTGCAGATGAGAAAGCTGAAGCCTAAAATAGTCACACGACTTTCAAACGGTGCACACCTCATAAGTGACAGAGTTAAATTGTGAACTCTAGTCTTCTGATTCAGGGCCAGGGTGCTTACTATTTCCAGGCTTCTGGGTGCTTTAGAGAGAAATATAGCAAGATAATTTTTAACAGGAAATATGAAAAAAACTCAGGGTTTCCTAAGAATCTGGAAATAAGAGAATATTTAGCAAATTAGAAAAGCAAGTAGAAAGGTGAGCAACTGCAAAGGCATTAAAAGTACATGAGACTTCACTGCTTTGGACAAATAAAACATGAGTGAAGAAATCCAGAGCAAAGAAGGGGTAGGGAGTTAAGTGGTTAGTAAGAATCTACTTTGTGCCAGGAATTTTATGTTTATAATTACACCTAATTTTCACAGCAGCTTTGTGAAGTAGATATGGTTTTTCCTATTATACATGTGAAGAAATCAAACTCTGAAGACCGAGGTAATGAGTGTTAGGCTGGGATTTGAAGTTAAATCTCCAAAGCCAAGGCTGGAATGAGAAGGCCAATCACTCAGTACCAGGTCCTGAGCACATCATGCCCTGTGTCTGGAAGATTCCACAGAGGTGCTGGAGACACATGAGCTTTTAACAACATGTGAACATGTCTTTTGGGGTGATGTCCACAAGCCCTCAACTGAGCACATGGTCCATCTGAGGGATCTGAAGTGACAAACATTACTAACATGTCAAAACTTATCTTATAACAGTTTTACCCAGAAAAAGAGTATGAGAAGTATAGTGAGCTGATGGAAAAATACCCATGTGCTTTTCCCTTGTGGATTGGACCCTTTACGATGTTCTTCACTATCCATGACCCAGAGTACGCCAAGACTCTACTGAACAGAAAAGGTAAAAACCAGGAAAGATCTACGGTACAGAGCAACAACAGATAGGACCTTGGGGTATCTGCAGCACTAGGGAAAGACATTTTGAAGCATTTTAAAGGGAATTCCATGCTTTGATATACTAAAGGGAAGATTCTGTGCCCTCCTTGACATCATATTGAGGACTCAGTTGAGGGCCATTATGGAAGATTAGCTGATCCATTTCCAAGCAACACACTCTCTCTACATCACAGACTTTTTTTTATCCTTTCACCACACTTACCTTAGACCCTCAGATGACTGCTTCTTACCACTCACTGTGAACACCCAATGGGTTGGAGATGGGGAGGTAACCAGATTACAGATTGATTTATTTTCTGATTTTAAAAAAAATAATAGCTACCCTAATGGGTGTAGAATGGTCTCTTGTGGTGATTTTGAAGCACAATTCTCTAATGATTATGTTGAGTATTTTTTCATGCACTAATTGGCCATTTCTGTGTTGTCTCGGGGAAATGTCTATTCAAGTTCTTTGTGCATTTTAAAATCATGTTTTAGGTTTCTTTTGTTGTTGAATTGTATAAATTATTTATATTCTGGATGTTAATATTTTATCAGACATATGATTTGTAACTATTTTTGCCATTTCTATTTATTAAGTCCTTTTAAAAAGATGCACAAAAGTTTTTGATTTTATTAAGTCTAATTTATCTATTTTTTCTACCTGTACTTTTGACATCATGTCCAAGAAATTTTTGCAAACTACAATGTTATGTTTCCTTGTTTTCTTCTAAGAGTTTTATAGTTTCAGCTCTCATGTTCAGTTCTTTGATTCATTTTGTGTTAATTTTTTTATGGTGTAAGGTCCGCATTTGCTTTTTGATAGATTGGTAGATAATTGATAGATAGATAGATAGATAGATAGATAGATAGATAGATAATGCCAAACATCTATACATGTATAAGTATTGTCTGAGTTAATAGGGGTTGCAAAATAGTAATTTCTTTATTATCTAGTCTACATTATTCAGCTTTGACTATATATAATTAGGAGCTTTCCTCCTCTCCCTACCCCATCTCCTGCTCTCCTACTCTCTTTCTCTCTCTTCCTCTCTGAATATCTATATGAACTCATGGATTGTTAAGAATTCAGTGTGTTGTATTTTATTACCATCATTATCTTTTTTGATGGCCAACTCGTCTCAGATGTGGAACAGGGAAGGGAGCAAGATGAGAGGCTGTTAAACATGGGCCCAGTCATTCAAGGCTGAGCAACGGGGCAATAGGGTGCATAAAAGGAGAGAGGCAATGTGAATAGCTGTGCATTTTGAAACAATACCCAGACTGCTGTGTGACAAAGAATGGAGGGAGTCAAGGCTGAAGACAAGGAGACCTTGTGTTGCTGCACGGTCCAAGGGAGAGACAATGGAGACCCAAACAAAGATAGAGAGGTGGAGATAGAAATAACTCTGTGGATTCAAGAGATGCTAAGGTGGTGGAATGAATGGACAAGCTATATTTGACGTGGTGTCAAGCTGTCAAGCAGCTCCTAAGCAATAGTAACTCCTGAAGCTGTTAAGCTGTTCCGCCACACATTCATACATTCAGTCAGCAAAAAGACAATGGATCTGAATGGATGTGGGCTATTTATTATTCATGGCACAACAGGTGTCATAAGCTTCACATTCACATAGGCTCCACTAACTCCTCAGTACCCATAGGGTTGACATGGAGCAACCCAGGTAAGCACTGTGCACACCACGGTCTATGGAAGCAGTAATGGAGGACACAATCTGGCTAATAAAACAGTTAAGATGAGTATAAGTTGTGCTCTCAATATCGAGGTTTCTATGATAGATGTCATAGGTGGCCTCGTTGTCTATCATGAAGGCACAATTAGAGGGCTCCAGGGTGGTAAGGATGGAGTTGTAGGGCTCAACTACCGTTGTAGAAACCTGAGGAACTGGGTAAATAGAGAATTTCAGTCTGAATTTCTTGGTATAATTCAACAGAGAAATGTTCCATCAGCAGGGGGGTAAGCCCAGAACCAGTTCCCCCACCAAAGTTGTGGAAAACCAAGAAGCCCTGAAGACCTGTGCATTGGTCAGCCAACTTGCTAATTCAGTCCAAGACAAGGTCAAAGATGTCCTTGCCAATGGTTTAGTGCCCTTGAGCATAGTTATTGGCAGCTTCTTCCTTGTCAGTGATAGACTGCTCGTGGCGGAAAAGGTGAAAGCAGGTGCCAGTGTAAACTTTGCCAATGACTCTGTTCCAGGTCTACAAACACTGTCCTTGGCACATGCTTGCCAGAACCAGTCTCACTGCAAAGGGTATTAAAGGAGTCATCTCCTCCCCAAGGTCTTGTCACTTGGCATCTGTCCATCAGATGCCCTAGTACCTGATGAGGACTTGTAGTGTTCTGCCATGCTGGAGGAGGTGAAGAGACGGCAAGGATCTTCTGCTAACAGACTACCGAGGAGTCCAAGGAGAAGTATTCCATAGCATCCTCTCATAATCCTTTTATTTTCCATGAAGTTGGTAGTTATTTCCCCACTTTCATTTCTGATCTTAGTAATTTGATTATTCTCTCTTTTTCTCATAGTAATCTAACTAAATGTTTGCCAATTTTGGTCATTTTTCAAAGAAACAGCTTTTGATTTTGTTAATTTTCTTTGTTGTTTTTCCAGTTTTTAGTTTTATTTACCTCAGCTCTAATCTTTATTATTTCCTTCCTTTGATAGTTTTAGGTTTAGTTTGCTCTTCTTTTTCTGGTGTTTTTGCTGAATCCCATAACATTAAGCATGTTTTTTTAAATTTTCCTTTGTCTCAAAATATTTTCTAATTTCTCTTTTGATTTCTTACTTGACCCATTGGTTGTTTAAGAATGTCTTGTTTATACTTCTCAAAAGAAGACACACAAGTGGTCAAAAAACATAAAAAATAAATGCTCAACATCACTAATCATCAGGGAAGTGCAAATTAAAATCACAATGAGATATCTATCATCCTACACCAGTCAGGATGGCTGATATTAGAAAGTCAAAGAACAACAGAGGTCAGCATGGTTGTAAAGAAAAGGGAAAGCTCATTCACTGTTGGTATCGTAACCTCTAAGGAAAACAGTATGCGAGTTTCTCAAAGAACCAAAAATCTTTTTAAATTTATTGAGATGTATTTTGTAAAATAGGACCTATGCTGGAGAATAATCCACATGTACTAGAGAAAAATGTGTAATTTTCTGTGGTTGGGTGGAGCGTTCAGTACATGTCTGTTCAGGGTAATTGGTTTATAGTGTTATTCAAGTTCTCTATTTCCTTTTTAATCTTCTGTCCAGTTTTTCTGTCCATTTTTAAAAGTAATGTAGTGAATTCTCCAACTATTATTTTAGAGTCTTCTATTTCTCCCTTCAATTCTGTCAACTTTTGCCTATATATACTTTGGGGTATATATACAATTATTACTTCTTCTTGATGGATTGACTCTTTAACAATATATGTCTTTCTTTGTGTCACATTTTAAACCATATTTTAACTGATAATCACCAAGCTCTCTTTTGCTTACTGTTTGTATAGAATATTTTTCCATTCTTTTACTTTCAACTTCTTTGTTTCTTTAGTTCTAACATGAGTCTCTTGTAGGCAGTATATTGATTAATCCTGTTTTTTATAAATCTGTTCTTATATTATCTGCCTTTAATTGGATAGTTTAATCCATTTACACTTAAATAATTAATGATAAGGTAGAACTTCTTTCTGCCATTTTGCTATTTGTTTTCTATATGTCTTATATTTTTGTCTTCTTCATTTCCTCCATTACTGTTTCTTTAGTGTTTAATAAATTTTTTGTAGGGTAACATTTTTATTTTCTTTTTATTTTCTTGTCTGTATGTTTTCAGTTATTTTATTAGTGGTTACCTTGAGGATTATAATTAACATCTTAAAGTTATATTAAGCTAACTTAAATTAATTTCAACTTAACCTCAACAGTATTCAAAACCCTGCTCCTACACATCTCCATTCTTATATATTGTTAGTGTCACAGATCACATCTTTATACACTGTGTTCCCATTAACACAGACTTGTAATTACAATGTTATGCATTTGTATTTATCCCACGTAAGAAAAAAGAAGAGTTACAAAACCAAAGATACAATAATACTAGCTTTTATGCTTACCTATGTAGTTACCTCTACAAATGCTCTTCATTTTTTTCCTATAGCTTTGAGTTACCATCTAGTATCCTTTCATTTCAGCCTGAAAGTCCTCCTTTAGCATTTCTTATAGGTTAGGTCTATTAGTTACAAACCCCCTGAGTTTTTGTTTATCAGAAAATGTCATAACTTCTTCTTCATTCTTAAGTATATATTTTGCTAAATATATAATTCTCAGTTGACTGTTTTTTTCCTTTCAGCAATCTGAATATGTCATCTCACTGTCTTCTGGATTTCATGGTTTCTGATGAGAAATGGACTGTTAATCTTGTTAACAGGATCTCTTGTATGTGATGAGTCACTTCTCTCTTGTTGCTTTCAAGATTCTCTCTTTGTCTTTGTCTTTCAACAAATTGACTCTAAAATGCCTCAGTGTAAAACCCTTTCAATTTATCTCGCTTGGAATTCATTGAACTTCTTTAATCTGAAGATTCATGTATTTCTTCAAATTTTGGAAAATTTCAACCATTATCTCTTCAAATATTGTTTCTGTCTCTCCTCTTATCTCTGAGACTCCCATTATGCATATGTTAGTATGCTTGATGGTGTCTCACTGGTCTCTTAGGTTCTATTTATTTTTCTTCATTCTATTTTCTTTTTCTGCTCTTCAGACTCAATAATCTTAAGAGACCTATCTCCAACTTCACTGATTCTTTTTCTGTCTGCTCAGGTCTGCTGTTGAAACCTTCATATAAACTTTTTACTTCAGTTACTGTATTCTTCAGCTCTAGTATTTCTACTTGGTCCCTGTTTATAACTTCTATCTCTTTAGTGATATTCTCTGTTCACACATCATTATTTTGGATACTTTTATCTTTGTCCATGGTTTCTTTCAAGTCTTTGAGCATATTTAAGACAATTGACTTAAAGTTGTCTAGCAAGTCCAATGTCTACTCTTCCTCAAGGATAGTTTCTTTTCATATTTTTTTCCTGGGATTAGGCCATATTTCCTTACTTCTTTTGCATGCTTCTTAATATTTTGTTTAAAACTAGACATTTAAAAAATTATCTAATAAAGAAGAAATTTAAAAATAAAGATAAAAAATAAAAAAGTAGGTCTTTCTTGGTTGGCTTTGTGTTGGGGCACAGCTTTAGTATTTAGTCAGGCAATTTGTAATTTTGCCTTAGACTTCTCTTCTTTTTTGCATTTTGTGTAAGGACTGGCCAAAGTTGAAAGTCTATGATGTTATTTTTTTTTTCTGAATATGTACCCTGCTCTGGGTATACATGGGCTCCCCATTATATGTGGGACCTTTTTAAGGCATTCATTCCCTCAAAAATTGTCACTTCCCAGCTTTGTCTTCCAGATTTTGGTGTGTCTGTTATTGCTTCAACTGTTTTTTTCCGCCCAAGGAGCAGAGCTAATTCTTTTGCCTCTCAGTGTTTTCAAGTAACACTTCTTTTCCCTGAGACAATTCTGAGTTAGAAAAAATTTACGCAAGCCTCAGTTTTTCAGAGGACCCGCACAGAGGTCAAAAAAAAATAACCCAAAATTTCTTTAAAATAAAGACCATTTTGCTTTCTCTAGAATCCAGGACCTAGGACTCACTGCGAATGCAGGCTACTATCTTCAAGATTGCCACCACACTGGAGAGGGGTGTGGGGCAAGGTTAAGTTAAAATACCAACAATCTTTCCTACCCTGTTTCAATGACCTTTCTTCTGATTAATTGTTCACTTGGTTGTGGCAAACAATGAACTATTTCTAGAGTTCTGATAAAGTTGACTATGACAGCCTTTGCCATATATATATATATGTAAGAGTCATTCAGGACATCTCTTCTGAAAGAATTCTTTGGGAAGAGATGGCCTAAATGACTCTTACTTTACTATTTTGCTGATGTCATTCATAGACATTATTTTTTAGAACCCTGAAATGTCTCCAGGAATAAGACAAAGATTTTTTTATTGGCCTGAAATGTAGGCGTACATACAATCTTTCCAAAACATTTTAATAAGCATTCTTACAATTCCATTAATCCTCTTTACTCTGAAGATGAGCAGAAATGCCAAAATTATTTCCCAAGAAGCAGATATGAGATATGAGGAAGGGAAATTAGTTAAGAAGGAGTCTAATTTTTTGGTAGGGAAAATAGAGTATATAGCTGTGCCTTTAAGTGGACAGAGGAAGGGGGTGCTATCTGGTAGTGAAGGGATAGATTGGGTTTGGGTTTGCTAAGATCCTGAGGTTCCTGTGACCTACACAAAGAGAAATATCCAGAGAACAGTTGTTTTACAGTGAAGTATTTGGAGAGAAAGAGAGAGAGAGAGAGAGAGAGAGAGAGAGAGAGAGTGTGTGTGTGTCTGGAAGAGTGGATGCCTTAAAATCTTTTTTTATCCTCAGACTCCATCCCTGAACCCAAAGTATTTTAAAGGTTCATTTCACCTGGACTTTTATAGAAGGGGAATCTCATGTTGACAACCTTCTTTTCCTAGATGCTCATACGTTTCCACCTCCATTTTTATCTTCTTATCTTTTTTTTTTTTTTTTTTGAGTTGGAGTCTCACTCTATCACCCAGACTGGAGTGCAGTGGCCACTCCCGGCCACCACAGCCTCGACCTGCTGGGCTCCGGCGATCCTTCCGCCTCAGCCTTCCAAGTAGCTGGAACTACAGGCGCGCGCTACCACGCCCGGCTAATTTTTTGACGTATTGTAGAGATGAGGTCTCACCAAGTTGCCCAGGTGGGTCTCGAACCCACGGGCTCAGGCATTCCACTTACCTCAGCCTCCCAAAGCACAGGATTACAGGCTGAGCCACTGAGCCCAGCTATTTCCCTTATCTTTATCCCACATAATGACTTGATGAAATGAATGAAGGACACTGATTTTTATTTTCCCAGATCTATAAATCCAAAGGCATGTCTCTTACCTTTTCTTCTGATTCATTTCTAGCCATCTTTCTCAAACAACTCCAACAAAGGTAAAATCTACAGAACATCTCAAAACCATGATCCCTTATCTAGTTTTAGATATCTATGTGAAAATGAACTAGAGCTTTAAGTATTGTCAGAGAGTACCTGCACACACACAAAAGATGTACTTTTTCAACTTATATCCTAGGGTCATTTCAATTTCCACAAAGTAAATCATATTTTGTTTCTTACCTGACATTCCCAGTGGCCTTGAGTTTCAGGAACTGTGGAGAAAGAGTAAACAAGCTCCTTAGTCTAATGCTGTGACTTCCCTGTCCTTGCCTAGGACTCTAGAGACTGGGAAGTAGTTTCCCACCACCTCGCACACTAGCTATTTGTGTTACCTCTGAGGCATATTAAAACATACAAAAGTCATCTTTCATTTTAACTAGTGTCTTTTACCTAATGCCATCTTTTGTCTCCTTTTGTCCATTTTACAGATTCCAAAGCCACTATTTTTCACAAAATCGCTGAATCCTGGATAGGTATGTGTGTCTTCTGATCCGTTCTTCTGATCGTTCATCCCATGCGAGCTTGGCAAAGGCAGGGACAGAAGGAGGATACTTTCCTGATAGACACCAATATGCTCCTATCTCTCCCCCTACTACCGCCTACTTTCACTTTTGCTTTGGAAGCCTGGTCTCAATCTTGCCTTGTCCTCCACAGTTTCTTGTCTTATTCTACCTGTTTGGGATTGTCCTTTTATTGCTGGTGTAACTGGAGGCAGGGTAGGAAGAATAAGATGCAACTTTGGGGCTGTATGTTCTGTCAATTTTCTCCCTCCTTACACAAACTGATGTTGCTACCCCAACAAGTAAATATGGGATATAAGGAAGAGGAATTAGTTAAAAACCCCATTAGTCCTCATTGATCCCCAGCCTGAAAAGAAGGGAAACATTTTGGTAGGGAAAATAGACTAGATAGTTGTGCCTTTAAGTGGATAGAGGAAGAGGAAGGACTTTGAGAGGCCAAAGCGAGTGGATTGCCTGAGTCTGCGGGTTCAAGACCAGACAGGGCAACTTGGCAAGACCTCATCTCTACAAAAATCAAAAAAACTAGCTGGGCATGGTAACACACACCTGTAGTTTCAGCTACTTGGAAGGCTGAGGCGGAAGGATCACTGGAGCCCAGCAGGTCGACACTGGGGTGGCCATGAGCGAGCCACTGCACTCTAGCCTGGGCAATGAAGTGAGACTCCAACTCGAAGAAGAAGAAGAAGAGGAGGAGGAGGAGGAGGAGGAGGACGATGACAACGACGACGACAACCATGGAAAAAGAAGTGGAGTCCCTCAGCCTGCTAGCATGGACTTTATTGAGAACGGTGCCCCGGAAGAGGTTGCCCTTGTTAAAGTTGCTTAAGACTGTTCTCTGTCCTTTCTCCACCACACTTCCCCTCCCTTTCTTGGTCAGACTGCCTTTGCAGCTGAGCTAGCTCATACCAGAGGCTTCAGGACCTGGATAATAGGCCCAGATCCCTGGATCAAACATGCACTGGTACCTTCTTTCCCTCTCCCCAGATTTTCTGCTCTACACAGAATTCAAAATATCGTTCTCCACAAATTTAATTTTCAGTTTTCCATAATTGAATTTCCCCTGGAAAATCTTGCTCTTGGTTATTTGTTTGAAAGAACCTGCTCTTCTAAACTAAGACCTTTACGAACTCAGTGGAGATCTTGGGCCTACTTGCCTAGTAGGAACAAGAAAGAAAAGCCCCGGTAGTCCATCATTGATCCCCAGTATGAAAAGAAGCTCAAAAGTGATAAAAAGAGAGTAGTGCCTCTGCTTCAGTCTAGGACCTTGTTCCAATCTAAGGCAATATTTCTCAAAGTGTGAATCCAAACTAGCTGAGACCCTTGTTAATAATTCAAGGGTCCTTGACTTCCTGCTCCTAGGAATAACTGGCTTCAAGGAATCGGATCAACAAATCTGCCCTTAACAGGTACCTTGGGTAATTCTCACTCACCCTAAATTTGGATTCTACTCATCCAAAGGTTGATGAATCTGACCACCAAACAGGATGGGTCAGACCTTCTTTTTGAATGTCATTGCACAAACAAGTCTTCTGGTTCCAAGAAGGTTTGGCCTACACCCACTCATTCACTCTTTCAGAAGCTCTACATGCACTGTCTTCTCTCCAGCATCATAGACAGGGAATTGCTGCCTGCACTTCCAGCCTCTCTTCATTTCCCTGGCCTGCAATGTAAGTATTTTCCCCTCTCATTTCATAAGGTCGAGGACTGGTGGCCCTGGATGGTTCTAAATGGCAACAGCACCGCCAGATTGTGAAACCTGGCTTCAGCATCAGCACTCTGAAAATTTTCATCACCCTGATGAATCAGAGTGTACAACTAATGCTGGTAAGAGGAGGGGAGAGCATTCCAGCTAGGCCTCCAAAGCGAGGTGCTACCAGGTATAAGGTGCAGGGGACTCTAATCTCCCAGAGAATTGTGCTCCCAGCTGTTAGAATGGGATTATTTGATCTTTGGACCATAAGCATCATGTGGGCAAGGACCCTGTCTTATATACCCAACACCTATCACAGAGATGAACTAATGGTAGGTGCTCAGTGAGAATTACTTGAGTGAATGAGTGAATAAGTCTGTTAGTCTCAAAACACTTGGAGAAAACAAGGCAGAAGAACAAATCATTGTGTTCTGTGGTTCAGACAACAATAAGGGTAGAAATACCAATACCAACAATAAAGGTAGAAACCATGGAAGTAAATACCATGTTCAGGAGCTTCGGTCAGGAAAGACTTCCCAAGGAAGGGTGACACGAGCTGAATCTTGGGAAATGGACAGGTGGTATCAGATAGAGGACAGCCCTGTGGTCAAGGGGGAAGGGGAGCTTTGGTTTGGCTAAGGAAGAGGAGGGTGCAAGGCTTTTCACAAGACATATATAGTCCATAGAGAAGACTCAGTTGTAAGTCTCCAAACCTCTTCTTTTGGAGGTTGGATGCCAGACACATGCCAGGTTATTTTGAACACATGCAGGGTCTGTTTCAGAAAGCCTGAATGAGGTGATTGTGAGGACTCAAAGACCAAGTATCCTCTAGGATTTATAAATTCTAAGTGTCTCAGGTGGCCCAGAGAAGCCACCAAAGCTTACTTCACTCTAAAACAAGATGAGATCTTGTGACACCAGAAGTCTGGGTCCAATGAAGCATTAAAAGAGAAAGAAACTTTCTAGCTTTCATCTAGTTTGGCACGACCTACAGGATGCAAACACAGAAAATAGAAGCAGTGGTATTTATTGACCATCTACTAGTTCCTAGGCACTGGGTGAAGCAATTCTACATACATATCTCAATTCTAATAACAAAGACATATTAGTGATATAGAGGCTCAGAGACATGAATTCACCTAAACAAGTCATCTTGGATTCTGACTGGTCCCATACTTTCCAGTGTGCCATACTGCTATCATTTCTGACCCTTGTCACCACGCCCACTTCCGATTTCAAAATAAAAATCAAGGCAAAACATATAGAAACAGTGATAGAAAATAATTTACTATAGACCAGGAATGGTGGCTGAAGCCTGTAAACCCAGCACTTTGGGAGGCCCAGGCGAGAGGATTGCCTGAGCCCACAGGTTTGAGACCAGCCTGGGCAACATGATGAGACCTCATCTCTACAATAAAATAAAATAAAATAAAAATTAACCAGACATGGTAGTACACACCTGTAGTTCCGGCTACTTGGAAGGGTGAGGCGGAAGGATCGCTAGAGCCACTGCACTCCAGCCTGGGCGACTGAGTGAGACTCCAACTAAAAAAGAAAAAAATGAAAATAACTTAGTAAGTACTTACTATGTGTCAGAGGCTCATTATGGCTTTATACTGCTACAATTTTACAATTTCTGTATATTATTTCCATTTTACTAGTAAGGGTATTGAGATGCAGAGATTAAGCAGCTTCTACAAAGTCACAAGACAGATGAGAGGCTGAATTGCATTCAAATTCAAGCCTCCTTGACTTGGAAAACCACATGTTGAACTGACACTCTTCTCTTCTAGTCTAAGGCTGCCCGCTGGTAATATTCCCTTCAGCCCACTGCATCCAGTGACTCACCTTGCCATGCCCTCACCAACACTCAAACAAACATCACCTCCATTATCACCTACCTCTGGCTCTTTCTCCAGTCTTCTGGGCTCCATGGCAATTGCACTCTTTCAGAATGCCTGATTTTAGTAATGTGTTTGGAGAAACACTTTTAACTTGAATTAATTAATTCACTTTACAGAGTTAATAATAGCTTAACAGTATAAAATATTTATATTGAAATGGAGAACTTGATCTCAATAAACACCTGACTTTTAAAAAAGTGAACTTTTCTGGAATGTCGGCAGGTATGTCCAAGGGGTAAATACATCTGAATTCTAAGTTACTGTACAGTTGAAATGTTTCTGTCTTCACCTAGACTCAAAAAGCTTTGTTTATTTATGCTTTTCACATATTTTTAAAATTCTTATAATTTATTTTTTATTCCATGTTTTGTCATCTTAGTTTTCCATGGATAAGAGCCATATCAAATAACAGAACAAAGACTAAAAAAAAAAAAAAAAGAAAGAAACTAAATATTTTCCCACCCTGAAAAAATTCACAAACAGCATAGTGTGAATGAATACTAAGGCACAGTATTCATTTTAGTATTGACAAGGCGATTTGCTTTATATGGTTGTCATGATACTGCAAATTCATTTTGTACACTTTCTATTTCCAAGCCCCCAAAAAGCTTTAAAAGGAATACAAAATAACTTAGAAATTAGGAACAGAATGGGCATGTGTATGATCCTGATATCCATCTCCTGCCCCAGGACAAATGGGAGAAACTCATTGCCCAGGACCCACATCTAGAGATCTCTGAACATGTCTGTTTGATGACCCTGGACACCATCATGAAGTGTGCCTTCAGCCAAGACAATATCCAGACAAACAGGTCAGTGGCCAAAGGAAGGTACTTGTTCACCAACAACTGTGTCACCCATTAACATGCCATCTCATCTGTCCTCTTCTAGATCCCTGGACTCATACCTGGAAGCAGTGCTCAACGTTGCCAAATGTACCATCTGGCGCATGAACAATTTTCTGTATCACAACGACCAGGTTTTCAAATTCAGCTCTCAAAGCCAAATTTTTAATAAATCTAACCAAGTGATTCAACAACATACAGGTTAGTCCTGGGCTTTACCTTGCCAGAGTCCTCTGTGAGATACCCCATTGTCTGAGACACTGACCCTGGCTCTGGCTGTTTCTGTTATGGACATATGGCATGTCCTTTATTTGTCAATGCTGATTTGAACTTCTTAAATGAATGTGCTACATAAATCCTAGTAGAGAGTTTTTGTTTTGTTTTGCTTTATTTTTTGAATTGGAGTCTCACGCTGTCACCCAGCCTTGAGTGCAGTGGCATGCTCACGGCCACCGCAGCCTCGACCTGCTGGGCTCAGGTGATCCTTCCGCCTCAGCCTTCCAAGTAGCTGGAACTATAGGCACACACCACCATGCCTGGCTAACTTTTTTGATTTATTGGAGAGATGAGGTCTCGCAAAGTTGCCCAAGCTGGTCTCAAACCTGTGGGCTCAGGCAATCTTTTCACCTTGGCCTCTCAAAGTGCTGGGATTATAGACTGAGCTACTGCACCCGGCCTGAGTGTTGTATTATTGAGTATATATAATGTTTAGAGTTAGAACTAATTCAATAAGCAAACATTCACCTATTTTGCTTCATTCCTTATGCTGCAGCTTCAGCTGTGAAGAAAAACAAAAAGTAAAAAGAAGTAGATTTCCGTAGGAAGACAAAGCAGGGCATCTGAATGAGTCCAGAGTATGTGTGGGTAGTGCACCTTATATCAAACAACACAGCACACTGCTAAGTCTTCCCTTTGCATAGATTTTGGGGGCTTAGAACATAGATAATCTTGGGGATTCATAAATCTACCTATCAAAAAGCCCATTTAGAATTGTTACTTATTCCTGATTTATCATTTTATCTTGACGAAATTGGTCTCTTTTTCTTTGATAATGTTTTTAGTCTTAAGATCTATTTTATTTAAGGTTAGTGTAATAACCTCTGTTTTCTTTTGGTTAGTATTTGATAGTATATTCTTCTATATTTTGTTGCATTTTTGTGTCCTTATTTTTAAGATTCTTGTCTCATATACAGCATATATTTAGATTTTATTTTTAATATAGTCTGAAAATCTTTGTGCTTTTACTCAGAATATTTAAACAATTTATATTTAATGGAATCACTATATTTGAGTTTAAAACTACCACATAACTATTATTTTTCTATTTAACCCATTTTTATCCTTTCTTGCTTTTTAAATTACTGTGTCATTTTATATAATTTGTTCACTTATAGTGGATATGCTAGAAACTAAACATTCAGTCTTCATTTATTAGACACTAACATGAGGAATTATATTAAACACTTCCCTGAAAATGCAAGGATTTTGCAACATTTAAATTTCTATTTACTCTTTGTCATCTTTTAAAATATTGTTATGTGTGTTAATTCTCTGAATGTTTTAAACCCTAGAAGACATCATTATTGTTGTTTAATATATTCAATATTTATTTAGAGTAATCCACACACTTGTACTTTTTAATGTTGTTATTCCACTGTGCTTTTCTGTAGTTTTTTGGATTTTTCAGAGGGGGAGGTTTCCTGGTACTCATTTCCTATTACTTTATATTCCTTATGGCATTTCTTTTATAAATCTGCCAATGATTAATTGCCTCAGTTTTTGTTTGCCCAAAAATAACTCCATTCACTTTCCTATTCAGCATATACTTCTAGGTTGGCAAGGAGATGCAGTTGAGGTTACTTATTCAAGTCATTCTTGACCAGTATGCTAGGTTTGACCTGACTTTTCTTGATGGCAAAATTTGAAAACTCTACCTATCTCTATGAATTTGGCTTCTCAGTTTCATTAGTTGTAACTTGAAAACTGTATTACCTACATTGTATGGTTTATAACATGGTATACAGCATTAGAACAGTTCCTAGCAAATAGCAGACTCTCAATAAAAATTAGTTCATCTCCTGCCATGTGAAAATTTACAAAGAAACAGACCTGTAATAAGATATAAATTACTTTGTTAATATGCTAGAACACATAACAAAAATAAGGTGAGGAAAGTCACTCAGAGAGGTTTTTTTTTTTTTTTTTAGTTGTAACTTTCTTTTAAAGATGTGGGGTACAATTCAGGGTTAGGTATACAAATGTTCATTATGCAGGTACCCTTGTTAATGAGGTGTGCCCCCTCTCCCCCAGCAGATTCCCACTACTGCCAATCCCACCCCTGCCCTCCCCTGGCAGTTTCCTACTACTGCCAATCCTTTTCTTATAGTATTACGATAATTGTTCAAGGTCTGCTTATAAGTGAGAACTTGTGATACTCAGTTCTTTGTTTCTGCGATAGATCACTCAGTATTATAGATTCTAAGTCCATCCAGGTTGCAGTGAAGTTCATAATTTTGTCCTTCTTTATGGCTGCATAATATTCCCTTATGTATATGTACCACATTTTTAAAATCCAGTCCTCTTTTAATGGGCAGCATGGTTGGTTCCATGTTTTTGCTATTGTGAACAGTGCACTCACAGAGATTTAAATGGGTGAAATCCACAACTAACCTATGAGGCAGTCAAGTGTAGGAGTAAGAACACCAAGGTGTAGAGTGAGTGCATATGTTGTGCTGCTGGAGGCAGGTGTTCTCCTAAACACAGGCAAGGAGTTGATCAATCATTTTCACCAGGGCAGTCTAAGGGAGGCTGGACTGATAGTGGCTGAGGCAAAGGAATCATCTCCATTCATCCCCTGTATTTTTGATACCTTCTAACTGAAGTAAAGCTCTGATTTCCCATAAGTTTTCTCTGTGACTTTCCCCTCCTTTTTCTCCCTTCTCCACCACTCAGTTTGAGCACCGGTCTCTATCATGAGATATGGCACTTCATCTTTTTATTTAACATTTCTTTAAAAAACAAATCCTAGGTTGTAGAAATTTAGCTCAGGGATTGGAAACAGTAGCCCACAACATAAACAACTCTCACAACATTTGAACTCAATTTATGTGCCAAGGATTTCTAAGGGTATATGTTAAGCACCTCCAACCTTTGCAACAACCCTGCACAGTACCTTTGAACACTCTTATTTGAAGGAAGAGAAATTGTGGCTCAAAAGGTGAAGTATCTATAAATCAGGAATGAGCCCGTTTTAAAGAAAAGACAGCTAGTGGTACTGTCCCTTATCAATTCAGGAGGTGGGGGAGGGACTAGCAGCTCTCCATAAAGTAACAGCCTCTTGGAGCTACATTTGGCTTTAATTGACTTTCTAGTAGCCTTGGTAACAAAAAAGATAATTTCTCCATCTAGATAAATTAATCCAGGACCGGAAGAAGTCTCTTAAGAATAAGCTACAGCAAGATATTACTCAGAAGAAATATCAGGATTTTCTGGACATACTCTTGAGGGCCAAAGTAAGTCTTCCAAATTTCTGAGCACATTCAACTGAATAATTAGATAATAAATAAATTAAATTAAAATAACACATAAATAAATTAGAGAAACTTATTTGTTAACTGATTCTTTTTTTCAGGGAAGGGGGTTGGGGTCTCACTCTGTTGCCCAGGCTGGAATGTAGTGGTATGATCACAGTTCATCGCAACCTCAACCTTCTGGGCTCAGGCAATCCTTCTGCCTCAGCCTCCCAAGTAGCTGGGACTATAGGTGCATGCCATCACACCCAGCTAATTTATTTGTTATTGTTTTGTAGAGACGAGGTCTCACTATGTTGCCTAGGCTGGTCTCAAATTCCTGGGTTCAAGCAATCCTCCTGCCTAGGCTTCCCAAAGTGCTGGGATTACAGGCATGGGCCACCACACCTGGCAACCACTGCATATTGAACTTCTTTTATGAAGATTTGCCTCCTTGTCCTCCCAGGGCTTTTCCTCATTCCTCCAGTATCACATTTTAATTATTTAGGCAACTATCTTTTCCTAAGGTCACAAACTGCTGAAACCTTCTTCAACATGTGGTCCGTAAACCAGCAGCATGGGTAAAACCTAGGAGCTTGTCAGAAATGCAGACTCTCAGGCCCCACCTCAGACCTAGTGGATCAGAATTTTCATCTTAACAAATTCCATAGTGATTTGTGTGCAATTAAAGTTTGAAAAACCCTGTCCTAGAAGACCAGGGTCACAGTTTAGTCTAACGCCCTAGTAACTAGCACAGCGCTACCTGCCTGGCTCATGAGGTGTCTGTGTGGTGTTAATGACAAAAATGAAACTTGAGAATTAACAGTCACTCAATATATGACAACTCTTATTGCTGCTAGGCTGGCAATCCCGTAAAGATCAAATTAGATGATATAGGTAAAGATACTTACGGTGGGGATAAAAACAATATTTAAATTTTTATTTTGTATTTATTATATATTTTAATACATATTTATTAATGATTTTTGCTTATGTGCCAAGTACCTTTAAAACCTTTACTGTAACAACCTGCAAGGAAATTATAAATATTCTCATTTGAGGAAAATAAATTGTGACTCAAAAGGTGAAGTCAACTGCTCAGGGTGACATACTTAGAAAGTAAGTCAGGATTTAAGACAATTCTGCCTCTGTCCGAAACTCATGCCCTTCCTGTTGTACCAGACAGCACCATGTGACCATAATTTTACATCCACATCTCCATGTTTTGATAAGTATTTGCTGGATTGAATTATACTGAATTATTTGAAGGAACAAAAAAATACCCTGTGAACCCAATTTTTATTGTATTGGCCAGCTTTACCATGTGAAACATGAGTCTGCCTAAACCAAACTACTAAGAACAGGGCACTGGGAAATAACGTGTATTTGGAAACTGAATAGACTTGCTGGGAACTAAAGACTTTTAAAAATAACATTTTCTGGTTGGAAAATTACATTAATTGTCAAACAAAATTAAATATACAGTAAACAGAATAAAAATTATCTGCAATCCCATTTGATAATGTAACTATTTTCTTTAAAAGTTTTATCTATTCAACACGTATATTTTAAAATTAATATTATTTTACATATACACATACATATAATACATTTCTAATACTGCTGTTTACCTAACATTATATCATGAGCTTCCCCCTTACCAACAAGAAGTTGCTCAGAAACATAATTTTAGTAACGACATAATATCCCATTTTATAGATGGTCCATAATTTATTTTACTTTTCCCTAGTGTTTGCTATTTAGGATCTTTCCAATTTTTGACTATGGTATTAAACATCCTTGTACATAAATTTCTTGTGTAATTTTTAAGCATTTTCTTAGATTTTATTCCTTTAAGTAGAATTGCTAAATCAAAAGTTGTGAACATTTATAGGACTCTTGATTCATTCTGCCCAATTGAATCCTACTGAGTCATAGATTTTTTTTTAAACAAGGCCTAGTGGTCTTTTAAGGTCTGAAAATAGTGAAATAGAAAAATATATACCATATTAGTTTAATTAATTTTGAATTTTAAAACATTAATATTTTTCTGTGATCATTGCTACATGAAGATCATCATAGATCTTTTTTCTATGATTATTGCTACGTGAAAGAGATAATCATTAATAACCAACTTTGGATAAAGATCATCACTGTATTTTTTAGGATGAACACGGAGAACACTTCTCTGAAGAAGATCTCCGATCTGAAGTGAAAACATTCATGTTTGCAGGACATGACACCACATCCAGTGCTATATCTTGGACCCTCTACTGCTTGGGAAAGAACCCTGTGCATCAGCAGAGATGCCGAGATGAAATCAGGGAACTCCTAGGGGATGGGTCTTCTGTTACCTGGTAAGATCTGTATCCCTATTTCACCCTGAATTTTCTCCTTATACATTTGACCATTTCTCTCTTCTAGTGTCAAATAGACTATAGTGCATTGCGATAGTATGCATATATTGGGGATGGTGAAAATGCAGACTAGCATCCTATGTTGTTTTAAATATTGTCACTAATTTTTTTGGGGGGGGGTTGGAGTTTCACTTTGTGGTCCAGGCTGGAATGCAGTGGCACACTTACGGCCACCACAGCCTCAACCTGCTGGGCTCAGGCAATCCTTCTGCCTCAGCCTCCCAAGTAACTGGAACTACAAGTGAGCGCTACCATGCCCGGCCAATTTTTTGATTTATCGTAGAGACGAGTTCTAGCCAAGTTGCTCAGGCTGGTCTTGAACCCCTGGGCTCAGGCAATCCTCTTGCCTCCACCTCCCAAAGTGGTGGGATTGCAGGCTTGAGCCACTGAGCCGGCTGTCACTAATTTTTATATAGAAAAATACTGTGTCGATAGATAGTACTCAGTGTGGACTATTTTATTACTCTCTTCACTTCAGGTAATAGTACAATGACAGAAGGGATAGTCTTCCTGCCTTATTTATGTCATAGAGGGCCAGAATATGACAAAGACTTATTGGGACCCCCGGTTTTACAACCCTAGATTGCCCAAGCAAGCTGCCTAATTGCTTGACATGGAAGAGAATGCACATCCCTCCCATCTCCTTGTCATTATCCCCTGTTCTTGGTATTAGCTTTGAATCTGAACCTTACACACGACTGCCCCACAATTCTGACTAACCTTGGGTTATTTGGCATCTCATGGTGCAAATGAAGCCAAATTGATACATAAACTTTTAAAATTATGAAACATAGGGCATATTTTAAAAGTACAGAGAACACAATGCACAGCTCAAATGTTGTGTAACAAACCCTGGTTTAAAACCAATTGGTTTAAAAACCAATTTGAACGTTAGCAGTATACTGGAATTCTCATGCCAACCTTCCCATCACACACTCCTCCTTCTCCCCAAGAGGCAAATGTTTTCCTGACTTTTATGGTATTCATTCTTTGTTTTTGTTTCTAGTTTTATTACCTAAGCATGCAACTTCAAATACTAGAGTTCAGTTTTTCTTCTGTTTGAAGTGCATATCCATAAAATCATTAAAAAAAAATTGGGGGGGCTTCTTTTATACAAGATTCACTCATTTATGAGAACAGTTGTTTTCTATCATTTTCATTGCTACATGAAATTCTATTACATGTACCATGACTCATGTATTCATTCTAGTGTTGATGAGCATTTAGGCTATTCCCAGGTGTGGTTTTGTTTTTGCTGTTACAATAGTTCCCCCTTATTTGTGATTTCACTTTCCATGGTTTCAGTTACCTACAGTAAACCATGGCCCAAAAATATTAAGTGGAGCCGGGCTCGGTGGCTCAGCCTGTAATCCCGCGCCTTTGGGAGGCTGAGGTGAGTGGATTGCCTGAGCCCGCGGGTTCAAGACCCGCCTGGGCAAGCGAGACCTCATCTCTACAATAAATCAAAAAATTAGCCGGGC
>CAUYQG010039320.1:0-33098 GCA_963574415.1 Tarsius wallacei | reverse complement strand
TTCAAAACCAGCCTGGGTAATTTGGTGAGACCTCATCTCTATAATAAATCACATACACACAAAAACTAGCCGGGCGTGGTGGTGTGTGTCTGTAGTTCCAGCTACTTGGAAGGCTGAGGTGGGAGAATCACCTAAGCCCGGTAGGTCAAGGCTGCAGTGGCCATGAGTGTGCCACTGCACTCCAGCCTGGGTGACAAAGAGTGAGACTCCAACTCAAAAAAAAAAAAAAAGAAAGAAACAAATGAGAGAAATTCATACTACAAAGCAAGAGCATTGAGAAAAGAACAGACACCAAGAAAAATGTTACCTTATTGCATACAACTTTTTATAGATTTCACTGTGTTCTCTCGTTTATTATATCATTTAAACCTTTTAATAAATCTGTGAGTCGAAAAGTCAAATATTATCACCATTTTCCAGTTACATTATTTGTCCTTCACTCAACTGGAGTATCAAATCCAGTTGTTTCAATATCCAGTCTAGTGTTCTCTGTCCCAGTCATTATTGCTTATATAAAATGTCTTTGGAAAAAAAAAACACTGTGAAGATCTCTTTCAATTTTTACATATAAGTAGTTCAGTCAAATACTTAAAAACAAAACAAACAAACAAGCAATGCCCTGGGGCATTTGTTCTCATGAAGAGTCAAAACCTTAAAGTTTGACATTAAAATCAGAATTGCCTTTGAGTTACAAAAGCATGTAAATATGATTTTATCTCCAAGACTTATATTGTCTTTTCTCCTAGAAAGAAATAATCAATTTAACTTTTATTTGGTATGAAATGAAACATCTGGATAGGAATGATTTTTTTTATATGAATGGTTTTTTTTTCTATCAAGTAATTAATTCTAGTGAGTTTCATATATCATATTTTGAAAGGCACTGTCCAAAGATATCTTTCTACTAACCAAAAAATCTTTCCCTTCTTTAATTAAATTTACTGTATTTTTCCTACCTTTTATCCTGGGGTCAGCCATCTTTGGTATTCTTTTTTTTTTTTTTTTTTTAATTCCTCAAATGATTTCTTATTAAAGGGCTTGACATAAATAAATAAAAATAATATATGGAAAAGAACACTTCTCCTGAAAAATCATAAAATTTCCATTTTAAACTTGGAAAATTATGTGAAGCAAACCTAAATGAGCTCAGAGCAAGTCTAGCGACAAATAAGTCTTTCTTTTTTTTGCAGGAGCGAAGGATTATTTTGTTTTGTTTTACATTTGGTCTGCTGGCACCCTACACAGTAACTTGAGATATTTTTCTTCTTTCTCATTTCAGTTGCTATTAGATGTGTCCTAAATTAGCTTTTATTTAAGTTTCTATGAGAGTTGGCTTTCATTGCCCAAAAAGAACAATACTTTCTCCTGGGTGAGAGTGCCAGCTACACATATCTGTCCTGTTCCCAGCAGGAACATTCTAGCGCCCACTTAGAAAAGTTAGTCACAAGGATTTTTAGATTGGGGAGGGGATGACTAGATTTAATTGTCATCTTCAATTTGTGAGAAAATTAAACTATTAGTCTCTTTTCAAGTCTTCCATTTATCCATTTCAGACTTTTGTAGATGCTTCACCTTTTCTTCAAGACAAGAATGAACTTATCTTTGGAAGACTCCAAGAACTGGGGACACACTTTGCCTGCTTCTAAACCATGCTGCTTAGCTGGCCCAATTCCATTTTGACTAATTACATTCTGTTCCTCAAAAATATCTCTTTGCATTTTTCATTAGGTGATGAAAAAGATTTTTTTTGAAATTTCTAGTCGGAACTCAACCCTCAAAAGCCCAGCATGGATCCATCCAAAGTTGCCTAAGGAAAAATTCCCTGAGTGTGGGAGAATCCAAAAGAACACAACCACTCCCAGCCCTCCTCACACACTCACCAAAACTGGTATTAAAAGAGAAACATATGATTATCTGGCTGCAGAAGTTCACCCCTTGCTTTAAAAGAGATACTTCTTTACCAAGGGGTAGCGGTGACATACTTGAGGATTCATACCAAATACCAACCAAAAGAGTCAGAAATGCCCTGGAAATACATTGTCTGTTTTTTGGTTTTTGTGGGGTTTTTTGGAAATGAAAAACATTGCAAAGTTATCCTAAAAAGTCAAATTCCTTCAGTTTCTAACTCCTTCTTTGATACTACATGTTGAGTGCTCCAAATGTGGCTAGCATGCTGGAGACAGTCAATGAAATATATACATCTTATAACCTCTTTTTTGCTGCAGTATTTATAACAAGAGTCCTTTACTTTTATTTCAATTGTATGAAATGGTGGTATTTGCCCTTGTTACTTTAGATATATTTCACAAGTTTCCAAAGCATTTGTCTTTGCAAGATTTTCTTGATGTTAAGGGATAGGAAATTTGCTTTAGGCTCTGCTGACTAGACATTTACACATTTTCTTCTGATGATGTACTTTGTTTTCTTTAAAACCAAATGATGTAATGTAACCAAACAATATAGAATTATATTAATTATTATCTAAAGTGAGAGATTTAGATGGAATTATACTTTATGTCTGTGGTGGTAGTATTTATAGTCATTATCTATCAAGTATTCACATGTAGACTGGAAATTTTCACACCAACTGCCAAAACTTCAAACTAACCACTTAAAAAAACCCGTTCAACTTCAAAAGACTTACAGGTTTAATTTGGACAGCACTACCAGGAAATGATCCATGAACAAATTCATTTTGCTAGTCTGGGACTAGAAAATTCTCACGATTAAGCTTTTCTTTTTTTCTTTCATTCTTTCTTGTGTGTGTGTGTGTGTGTGTGTGTGTGTGTGTATTTTAAGTTTATAATTCATGGGCTAAAATAGGATCACAAGAGTTTTACTATTGGTGTCATACTTCCACATTTTCTATTATAAGTTTTATATAAATTTCAATTGTATTAATATGTCTCATAATTGATTTTTAAAAAAGAAATAAATCATAATAGAAATAATTTTTTTCATACACCAGTCATCACAAGGTCTTAAGGAATACAGCTTTAGGTAATAAAGAAGCAGGGAGACACTATGAAATCTCCTGATTTTCAGTTAACATTAGATTAAACTTTTTAATACAGAAAATAAGCAGAAGAATGATAGACACTTTTCACCTGGGAAAAATGGAAGAAAAGATATTCATGAAAAAATCACTAGTTTTATGTGAGTCATATAAATTCTTCTAGAAGATAATAACATAATAAAGAAAGGTCTTAAAAACACACATAGTTTTTCTTGCGTACTAAAACATTTGTCCTTGTATTTGGAAGTTCTACACCAGCCCAAGTAAGTGTATTCCTAGAAAGGAATCTTCAGTGAAAAAATAATGTGTTAATATTTATTTGAGGATACCTAGCTTAAACATTTTTAATTTTAAAATGAGAAGACTTTCAGAAAATATGATTAAGATTAAAATATACTTGAAGAATGTAAATAGAGTAAAAGCCATGTCTTAAGATATTGTACTTAGATTACACTCTGAGATTTGAAGGAAGTCAATAAAAGGAAAAAAAATGCAAAGTGTGTCATAAATTTGTAAAATTCATTACTCCAAGACATTGAAAATATTCTATGCTCCTAATGGTTTGAGTTATTGTATAAACTATGCATTATATGCAATAGAGAAAATGTTAGAAATACAGTATTTAGTTGTAGTTCTGACTCTATAAAATCTTACAGATACATATTATTTTATTGCACTTCACACATATTGCTTTTTTACAAATCAGACGTTTGTGGCAAGCCTGTTTTGAGCAAGCTTAGTGGTGTCATTTTTCTAACATTGTGCTCACTTTATGTATCAGTTATCTTTCACTTTACTATTATAATTGCTCTGCGAGAACCTCAAACCATACCCATGTAAGACAGTAAACTAAGTTTAAAAATGCTCTGTGTGTTCTGACTTCTCCTCCAACCAGCCATTCCCCCATCTCCCTTTCTCTGTTTGTACCTCTCTCTTCCCTGAGACACAACAATATTGAAATTAAGTCACTTAATAACTCTACGATGGTCTCTAAGTGTTCAAGTGAAAGAAGAAACTAGAAATAATTAAGCTTAGTGAGAAAGACATGTGGAAAGCTGAGACAGGCCAAAAGCTAGACTTCTTGTGCTGACAAGTTAGGCAAGTTATGAAGGCAAAAGAATAGTTTTGGAAGGAAATTAAAAGTGCTGCTCCAGTGAGCACATAAATAATAAAACAAAACAGCTATAAAGAAAGTTTAGTGATCTGGATAAAGAAACCAGTTACAACATTCCCTTAAGCCAAAGTCTAATCCAGAGCAAATACCTATGAAATCTGAGAGGTGAAGAAGTTACAGAAGAAGAGTTTGAAGTCAGCAGAGGTTAGTTCACAAAGTTTAAGGAAAGAAGTCATCACCACAACACAAGTACAAGGTGAAGCAGCAAATGCCAATGGAGAAGCTACAGTAGGTTATCCAGAAAATCTAGCTAAGATCTTTGATGAAGGTGGCTATATTAAACATTACAGAGTTTTAATGTAGGTGAGACAGACTTCTATTGGAAGAAGATGTCATCTAGGACTTTCACAGCTAGAGAAAAAAGTAAAAGTCTGCCTTCAAAGCCTCAAAACACAGGCTGACTTTCTTATTAGGGGCTTACACAACTGGTGACCTTAAGTTGAAGCCAATGTTCATTTACCATTACAAATATCATAGGGTCTTTAAGAATTATGCTAAATCTAGTACTCTGCCTGTGCTCTAGAAATGGAATGACAAAGCCTAAATGACAGCATATCTGTTTACTGAGTATTTTAAGTCCACTGTTGAGACCTACTACTCAGGAAAGGAAAAGATTCTTTCAAAGTGTTACTGCTCATTGACAATGAACCTAGTCAGTCAAAAGCTCTGTGTTGTGTTGTGTATATGTCTGCTAACACAACATCTATTCTGTAGCCCATGAATCAAACAGTATATTTTACTTACAAGCCTTATTGTTTAAGAAATACATTTTATAAGGCTATAGCTGCCATCAACAGTGATTGCTCTAATGGATCTGGGCAAAGTAAATTGAAAACCTTCTGGAAAGGATTCACCATCTTAAATGCCATAAGAAGATTCATAATTCATGGTAGGAGGTCAAAATTCAAAATTAACAGGAGTTTGAAAAAAGTTGGTTCCAACCTTCAGGATGACTTTGAGGGGTTCAATAATTCAATGAAGGAAGAAATTGCAGATGGAGTGAAAATAGCAAGAGAACTAAAATTAGAAGTGGAGCTTGAAGATGTGGCTGAATTACTGCAATTTCATGAGAAAACTTGAATGAACAGGGAGTTGTTTCTGATGGATAAACAAAAAAAGTGGCTTTTTTTTTTTTTTTTTTAGATGAGATCTATTCCTGGTAAAAATTCTGCAAACATTTCTAAAATGACAACAAAGAATTTAGAAGGTCACTTTTTGGATTTGAAAGAGTCCCAAATACTTTACAGCTATTTTTTTTTCTTTTATAATCTTGGTTTCTATTCAAATTATAAAATGTCAGGACTCTTACAGTAATCCTATCTTACATTTTTAAAACTTCTAAGAATGTATAAAATGATAGCCAGACTTCTGTTTCTAATTTAAAGTACCAACCTGCCTCTGAGGTACCAAAATCTACATAAATTGGCTTTAACATTTTCTCTTACTGTCACTTACCTTCTCTTATTTCATTTATTTTACATTCACTTTACTTTTTTCTCCTACTTCCACTTACTTTTCACATTTCAGTGAATCTGATGGAAGACAATGAATAACTAGTAAGGCTAAAGCAATATGAGATTATTAATGTAAAGAATAATTTTCTTAATTATTTTTACCAAGAGCTACATGAAAAACTTAAGTATTACATCTTTTTGACAGTGGCAACAACTCAAAAGACAAAAAAAATTATCATACCAATAATCTCTGCTGCTAGATGAGTATGCAAAATTTAGGATTTAAAATGCAAAACTACATTAACAATGTTAAGGTTATCGTATTCTTAATTTTACTGGTTGACTCAAATGTAACTAATCATTTGCCTAATTTAACAGAATAACAAATGGAAATTTAAACAAAAGTGCCATTTGAGACTTACTACTAAACTACCTGTCATAAATGACAGAAATTACTCCAAGTTCTAACTACACAGCAAAGGATATACTTGGCTTCAGTATTTTGGCTTCAATTTCAACTTTTGTAATAGCTACAGAAATATTTTCCTATCTAAATTTTCTAAAGGCCGAATGCCAAAAAGTGGGGTATTTAGACACTCCCTGATTGCAGAACGCAGACAAGTATTCAAACGCGAGCTTTCTCATTTATATGTAACTGAGTTTGAATTCGAGTCTGTTTAGCTTCTTCTTAATTAAAGATATGGGTATAACTATCCTTGTTAGGATTCTCTCAGTCCGTCTGCTTGGCATAGCATCAAGTTACCAATTGTGGAAAAACCTATGATGGAATATTGATAAAGCAACCCTTAGATATTCAGCTGAACTTATTTAATTCACTTCTTTCTGTGTTACAAAATTCAAGAAAATTTTTAATGAGAAGTAGATGGTAGAGTGTGGAGAACACGTGTATGTACAAAGATTGTGAGTTGACAACGAATGTAATTTTAGATGAATATATAAACAAGCAAGTAAAGTTGTATTCAAATGTCAAGTTGAAGAAGAAAAACAAATTTAAAACATTATAAACAAATAAAAAGGGGAAATAAGGAAAACTTGATAGGACTGAGCTTCCCAAGAGTACAGTAGCCAGAACCTGAGTTAGAGCAGTCAAAAGTATGATAGAGGTAAGAGAGATTTACAAGTAAGAGATACTATTATATCAATAGTGACTAATACATGAAATCAGGGACACCCTTCTGCTCTGTTTTTCTTTCATGAAAGAAGTCTTTGAAGGAGAAAGGAGAGGAAAGGGGAAAATTAACATATCCTGATGACTTACGAGGAGCCAGGTCAGGTGCCATATGGTCGACATGCTGTCTTCTTCAAGCTTTATTCAGATAAAGGTCAAAAGTGCTTAGAAGCAGTCTGTTGAGGTTGGAGATACACTGTGCAGAGGCTCTCAATACAATTCCATATTAGGCACAAGAAGTGACCAATGATTTACTGGATCCTTCTACTATAATGACTAAGAATGTCCATTTTACTCCTGAAGTAGAGTTAAAGAGAAGAGGGGTGCAATCTAATGAACACTGCCTTTAGAAATGACAGTTGGTAGCAGAGGTCTAATAGGAACTTCCAGATAGCAAGAAAACAAGAGTTGGCATCTCTGGATGAGGGACAATTATAAAAACAATAGCATTTCCTAAAGTTTCTAATATTTCCATAGCCTATTTTATTTGTGATTTCTCATCTACTATCATGAAGTGATTGGCTTCAAAGCATAAAAGGGCTTATCCTTTGAATCGTGAAATAGATTGGTAACTGGAGAACCTGCATCTAATTCAGTGCAGGTTGGGGAAAGACGTTTCCAAAGGATACTTGAGGCTTTGTTGCAACCTAGAGAAAAAAAGAAAGGAGGGAAGGAGAAAAGGAAAGAAAGAAAGAAGGAAGGGAGGGAGAAAATAGCAGGCTTGAGGATCAAAAGAAAAAGGAAGACTTTGCCCAAGGCCAAAACAAAACAGTCTGATAATTTTTGGTAACCCATAAAGAGACTAGATATTACACCATGTTTCTATTAAGAAAATTTAGGTTCACAGAAGCTTTTTGATCTGCCCAAGTTCACACACTTAGCAAATGGTGAAGTTGGAATTCAAACATAATTGCGATTCACTCCAAATCCTATAATCATACTCTCATCACAAGAAGTTACTTAACATACAGTAAACTAACTAAAAACGAAAAATATTATACAGGGGGGACCCCCAAAAATCAGAATTTATTTATAAAAAATATGTATTTATTCTTACATGTTTAAACTTCAGACACCTTCAAAGTATTCTCTGTTTGATGCAATACACTGATCGAGATGCTTTTTTCACTGCTCAAAACAACTTTTGAACTCATCAATTACGATGCCTTTTAGTACTTCTACCATTTGGGGTTTCACTTCCTCTACATCAGCAAAACATTTCCCTTTGGAGAGTTTTTTCATCCAGGGAAACAAACAAACAAAAAGTCACTTGGGGTGAGATCAGTTGAATAGGGAGAATGGGGCATGGAAGTCATGCCACATTGTGTCAAAAACTGCTGAACACAGCATCGTATGGACAGCTGCGCTAGTTCATAAATCACCCATTATGAAATGGCCAAATGTGTTGAAAGAATTTCAAAAAAAAAAAAGAAAAATACTCTGAAGCCAAATGCAACCTCTCACAACAACGCTAGCTGGTTCTCTGATACCCATAGGTTTCTAGAACACTTACATAGCATAGGAAACCTGTGTTACCAATGGGCCCATCCTCCAAAAAGTAATTCCGGTTTTTATCAGGTCCCATTTAGAATACAATAAAACATTACAGCTTAAGTATTTATTAGTTTAATGAAATAATTTGCATAAGCCTAACGTTTTGCTGAAACATCTTAATTTCACATGAGAAAAAGTAATCTGCATGAAATAAATAGGCAGATATTTTTGTATAACAGGTTGAGAAGCTCTAGGTTCTGTTATTACTAAGTGGGATTCCTATTTAGCCCATTTTATTATACATGAGCTTTACTGGATATATTGACTGTAATTGGGGAATATAATGAAAACGCTTGCCTGGAATTCTAATATTTAACTTATAATAAAATTTACAACATCATTTAATGTCTGGATCTGAGTTTTCCAACTTATAAAAATGAGGCAGTTAGCTAGAAAAGTGGCTATCATATAATGTTTTGTTACTGAATTCTCTTTTTAAAAAAACAAATTCTCAAGTTGATTTGAAATAGGTAATGCTGATAAAATTGCAGGTTGAATATCAAAAATTAAATAAATTTTCCTTTTGAGCTTTTAAATTTATGTTTTAGCATAAGTACAGCCTTGAAGCAGGTGGGAAAATGATACTAAAAGGAAATATCTTTCATCATTTCTCATCCTGTATTCAAAAAGTCTTAGTTCTTGGAAGTAGTATTTTTAAAAATCAGGCTAATAATATCGTTGAGTAATAAACATTGAATAGGCCGGCCGCTCATGCCTATAATCCTAGCACTTAGGGAGCCCAAGATGAGAGGATTGCCTGAAGCCAGGGGTTTGAGACCAGCCTGGGCAACTTGGCAAGACCTCATCTCTACAATAAATCAAAAACTTAGCTGGGCGTGGTGGCATGTGCTTGTAGTTCCAGCTACTTGGAGGGCTGAAACAGAAGGCTCACCTGAGCACAGCAGGTCGAGGCTGAGGTGGCTGTGAGCATGCCACTGCACTCCAGCCTGGGCAACAGAATGAGACTCCGACTCAAAAAAAAAGAAAAAAGAAACACTGATTGTCCCTTTTTGGAAGTTACAATACATGTACTATGTTAAGCAGTCAATGAAATTCTATAGAAAAGAAATCTGTTTAACTTTGTTTATTTGCATGTATCATAAGTGACCTTGAGTCATTTTTGTTTTCAGGTTAAGTGAATGCCAGCAGAAACATGCTTTTTAATATAAATTACAAACTCATGGACTCCAAGGTTACTAGTTTAAACATCTCAGTCTTTTTTCATATTCTGAAATAATATCTACTGTATAATAGCCACTCAACAAATGTTACTTCCACATATTTAAATTCCATAAGCACAGAGTTAACTGGGCAAAAACCACAGCATAACCAAAGTGCTTTTTTAAAGGGAAGGGAAGGTGATAATACAAAGTATATTAAAAGTCTTTTTAAAAAACAGATATAGATAATGGCAGAGAAACATCCAAAATAGAAAAAAAAAACTATACAATTAATTATTCAATCTCTCCTGTATTTCTTGTTTTCAAACTACTAAGAATTTCTCTTACAGATACATCATCTCTCCGCTTCTCAGCTTGTCCTTAGTCAAAGAAATAGGAGGAAAAAAGGATAAAGAAAGAAGAACTATTAGACTCTTAATAGCTACCCTACCTCTACCAGGATCATCTCCCAGTCATGGTGATTTACACTGACCCTGTCCTCACCTGCCCTTATCCTGGCTTTCATAAAAAGAGTTTCTCATCATCCCAGAACTAGTGTCTTGGTACAGTTCTTGTAATAAAATAAATAATGTGGCCTGAGATCGGCTTTCTACTGAAATGTGAATTGATGTTCTTTAAATACTTTTTGTGCTGAGATTATCTTCAACATCCGTATACACCTCTAAAACCACTAAGTAAAAAGAAAAGGTGATGTTGCATAAGAAAAACTGCTATTGCCTCATCTCTACAAATGACAAATAAATAACATGATAGATAGATAAAAGGAGAGAAAGTTAGGCAAGATCTAGAGCCAAAAAAATGAGATTTCTATTTCCAATCCCTCAACTGTTCAAGTCCCTACACTGACTCTGGTACCCACAACTATTTATTGAAGAAGATTCTCCATTTCTCTTGCCAAAAGATAGGGTTGTGGAGGAGACTTCTGTTATTCCATCATAGTAAAAGAAGATACATTGATGCCATCACAAATTCAAAATGCAGGACTGATTTTTCAGACACTTTTTTGTATGTAGCATTGTGGACACAGTACTCTACTTTTAATAAATCTGATTTCTGAGCTGGCTGTGGGATGGAAACTCCAGCTGTAACATGATGCTTACATTTTGGAACTCACAATCTGATCATGAAAGGGAGATTGTCTGCTCTTATTTTCAGGAAAAAAAAAAAACTACACTGAGGTTTCTCTAGTCCAGAAAAGTTTAAATATAAGAAATGTTCCAGCGGTTGGTAATCAAAATTATGAGTGAGTTATATATGTGAAAATATAAATGAGGCATAGATTACACAAGATAAACTTGTTGAGAAAAAAAAACAATTTGGGAAATTTGTGTGATAGTCTAAGGTATGTGAAAGGCACAGACATGGCGGCTAGAGATATAATTTATTAATCAGTCTTATTAATCAGATAATAAGACTGTTAACAGAGTAAAACAGAAGCTGCCTCTTCTATTGAAAAAGTAGCAGAAAAACTACACTGACTTAAATGTGGTCTAGAATCCAAAGCAGATAAAGACTCAGAAATAGACTAACACTATATAACACTAATGTCAGAGGAGGTAGAACCACCTAACTAGGGGTCAATAGCAATTCTTCTACATTTTCTAAATGTGACTTTTGACTCATCAGGGTCATATCTGTTTATGTATAATGGACTCAGCCATTCACCACCCACTCTTCCTACCACTGGAAAAGTAAGTCGGAAACATTGATCTTTGAATAACAAGAAGCGTGTGCTCTTTTCTCTGGGCATCTAAAAAGTCAGCAGATGCATTATGAACAATTTAAAAGCCATAATTACTTTATTACCAATGATAGATGAATAGCAGGCCCACATATCCCTAATAGTCTCCAAAGCTGTTCAATAGAAATATAACGGGAGCCACACATTTTTTTTTATTTTTATTTCGATACTTTGAGGGGGATTCAAATAGTTTTTGGTCTGGGTTTTCAAAGTACCCACCAACCCCACTCGTGCCCATTGTACTCAATAGGTGTTTCTTTATCTCACTTCCACTTTATTCCTCCCCTTTCTTCCATCATAATATTGATTATTATTTGTTCATGAGTTGGAGTATCACTCTGTCGCCCTGGCTGGAGTGCAGTGGCACGTTCACGGCCACCGCAGCCTTGATCCTTCTACCTCAGCCTCCCGGGTAGCTGGGACTACAGGCATGCACTACCATGCCTGGCTAATTTTCTTTTTTTTTAAATTATTTTTCGGAGAGACTAGGTTTTTTTATGCTGCCCATGCTGGTTTTGAACTCCTGGGCTCCAGCGATTTTCTCGCCTCAGCCTCCCAAAATGCTGGGATTACAGATATAAGCTACCATGTCCCCGCCCATTATGCCGTTCTCAATGTGTTGCAGATCCTTAGTTTATGAGTAGAACATGCAGTGTTTGGTTTTCTGTTCCTGAGTTAGTTCACTTAGGATGATGTTCTCCAATTCTATCCAAGTTGCTGCAAAAGACATTATTTCACTCTTTTTGATAACGGAATAGCATATATATATGATAAAATGTAATATTTTCTATCATATAAATATGCTAGCATATATATATATGATAAAATATATATACATATCACATTTTCATTATCCACTAATGGGTTGAGGGCATTTAGCTGATTCTACGTTTTTGCAATTGTGAATTATGCTGTGATGAATATGTAGGTGCAGGTGTCTTTTTTATATAATAACCTCTGTTCTTTAGGGTAGATACATAGTAGTGGGAATAGTGGATGAAATTGTAGACCTACTTTTAATTGTAAAAAAAAATATCCATGCTATTTCCCATACAGGTTGTACTAATATACACTCCCATCCAGTGTGTTAAGTGTTCGCTTTTCTCTGCAACCACCCCAGCATCTATTGTTTGTTTTTGAAATGGCCATTCTGACTGGTGTAAGATTGTATCTCATTGTGGTTTTAATTAGCATTTCCCTGATTATGAGTGATATTGAGCATTTCTTCATATGTGTGGGGCCATTTGTACATCTTCTTGTAAGGGATGTCTCTTTATGTCATTTGCCCACTATTTGCTTTTTTCTTCCTGATTTCTTTGAGCTTTTTGTAGATTCTGGGTATTAGTCCCTTATTAGATGTATAATTTGCAAATATCTTCTCCCATTCTGTAGGTTGCCTATTTGCTCTGTTGATTATTTCTTTTGCTTTGCGGAAGTCCCACTTGTTTATTTTTTTCTCCCCCCCAGTGGCATTTCCTTTTAGGGTTTTAGCCTAGATTGATTCTTTGCCTAGACTGATGTTCAAAAGAGTTTTTCCTAGAATTTTTTTCCCCCCAGTGGCATTTCCTTTTAGGGTTTTAGCCTAGATTGATTCTTTGCTTAGACTGATGTTCAAAAGAGTTTTGCTTCTAGAATTTTATGGTTTCAGGTCTGACATTTAAGTCGCTAATCCATTTTGAGTTCATTTTTGTATTTGCAGAGAGATAGGGATCAAGCTTTATTTTTCTGCGTGTAGTTATCCAATTTTCCCAGCACCATTTGTTAAATAGGGTGTCCTTTTCCCAGCTAATTTGAATCTTCTCCCTTCAAATTAATATAGCTAGCGGTCTATCATTTTGATTCTTTTCAGAGTCAACTTTTTGTTTTATTGATCCTTTTTACTTCTTTTATTTCGACTTCAGTTAGTTCTGCTCTGATCTTTGCTATTTATTTTTTTCTGTTAGCTTTGGGTTTGATTTGTTTGTGCTTTTTCTAGTTCCTTGAGGTGTGATGTTTGGTTGTTGATCAATTTCCATTTTTATTTTTGTCTGCCTTGTCAAAGATCAATTGGTTGTAGGCATTTGAGTTTATGTGTGGATTTTCTATCCTGTCCCATGGTTTACATGTCTGCTCTTTTCCCAATGCCATGCTGTTTTGGCTATAATAGCCTTGTAATATAATTTGAAGTCAGATATTGTGATGCCTCCAGCTTTGTTCATTTTGCTTAGGATGACTTTGGTTATTCTTTTTGGTTTCGTATAAATTTTAGGGTTTTTCTCATTCTGTGAAAAATGATGTTGGTATTTTGACAGAGATTGCATTGAATCTGTAGATTACTTTGGGTAACATGGTCATTTTAACAATGTTGATTCTTCCACCAATGAGCATAGGGTGTTTTTTTACAATTGTTTGTGTTCCTCTAAAGTTTCTTTCATCAGTGCTTTGTAGTTCTCCCTGTAGAGAATTTTTATCTTCTTGGTTAAATACATCCTTAGGTATTTTAGCTTTTTTTGCTGCTATTGTAAGTGAAATTGAGTTCTTGATTTGATTCTCAGCTTAGTTGCTATTGGTGTATAGCAGTTCTACTGATTTGTTTGTGTTGATTTTGTATCCTGAAACTTTATTGAATTCATTTATCAAGTTCAGGAGTCTTTTGGAGAACCTCCTTAGGGTTCTCTAGGTATAAGATCATATCATCAGCATATAGAGATAATTTAATTTCTTCTTTACCAATTTTGATACCCTTTATTTCTTTGTCTGACATGATTGCTCTGGCTAGGACTTTCTATTCAGTACTATGCTGAATAAAAGTGGTAAAAGTAGGCATTCTTACCTTTTTCCAGTTCTGAGGGAAGAATGCCTTTAACTTTTCTCTGTTCAGGTTGACATTGATTTTGAGTTGGTTGTATATAGCTTTTATTATTTTGAGGAATATTTCCTCTGCTTATTTTGCTGGGGGTTTTATTATGAAGGAATGCTGGACTCTATTAAAAGCTTTTCTGTATCTATATAAATGATAATAAGATTTGTGTTTTTAATTCTGTTTATGTTGTGGATCACAATTATTGACTTGTGTATGTTAAGCCACCTTTTGCATCCCTGGAATAATGTGCTGTTGAAGACTTTTGCAACTGTGTTCATAAGGGATATTAGCCTTTTTTATTGTATCTTTTCCTGGCTTTCGTATCAGAGTAATACTGGCCTCATAGAATGATTTAGGGAGGTTTTCCTCCTTTTCAATCTTGTGGAATAGCTTTAATAAAATTGGTACCAGTTCTTTGAAGAACTAGTAGAATTCATTGGTGAGTCCATCAGGTCCCGGACTGTTTTATGTTGGGAGATTTCTAATTACTATTTAAATTTTGCTGCTCATTATTGGTCTGTTCAGAGTTTTTATTTCTTCCTGATTCAAGGTTTGAGGGTTGTATGTTTCCAAGAATTTATGTATTTCCTCTAGAGTGTCTAGATTTATCCATTTCCTCTAGATTGTTTAGTTTGTTTGCATAGAGTTGTTTATAACAGTTTTGGATGATCTTTTGAATTTCCGTCATATCAGTTCTAATGTCTCCATTTTAATTTATGATTTTTCTAATTTGAATCTTCTCTCTTCATTTCTTATTAATCTAACTAGCGATCTATCAATTTTGTTTATCTTTTTAATGAGTCAACTTTTTGATTTATTGATCTTTTGTATTTTTTTTAAACTCAATTTCATTTAGTTCTGTTCTGATATTTGTTATTTCTTTTTTCCTGCTAGCTTTGGGTTTGGTTTGCTTGTGTTTTTTCAGTACACAACTGAGGTGTGATTTACTTTGTTGACATGCAATCTTTCAGTCTTATTAATTTTCCTCTGAGCACAACTTTGGTTGTGTCCCAAAGGTTTTGATAACTTGTTTCATTGTTGTCATTTGTTCTTAAATTTCCATTTTGATTTAATTGTTGACCCAGGGATCACTCAGGAGCAGGTTGTTTAGCTTCCATGTTTTTGTTTGGTTTTACAAGTTGCTCTTGTTATTAATTTCTAGTTTTATTCCACTGTGGTCTGAGTTAGTGCTTGATAAGATTTTGATTTTTTGTGTATTATAGAGACATGACTTGTGGCCTATCATAGGGTCTATCTCGGAGAATGTTTTATGTGCTGATGAAGAAAATGTATATTCTGTAGTTTGGGATGGAATGTTCAGTAGATATATGTTAGTTCCATTTGTTCTAGAGTTTGGTTTAATTTCACTGTTTCTTTGGTGAATTTCTGCCTTGATGATCAGTCTATTGCTGTCAGTAGAGTGTAGTAGTCTCCCACTATTATTGTATTGCTGTCTATCTTTTTTTAAGGTCTAGTAGAATTTGTTTTATAAAATGTGGGGATTTGGTATTAGGTGCATTATATTTAATATTGTCGTGCCCTCTCATTGGATTGATCCTTTTGTTACTACATAGTAGTCATCTTTATCTTTTTTTTGCTGTTGTTAATCTAAAGTCGGTTTTATCTGACATGAAAATGGCTACTTCTGCTCATTTTTGGTTTCCATTTGTGTGGAATATTTTTCCCCACCCTTTTACCTGTTGAAATCTATGTGAGCAAAGAGGTTCTCTTGAAGGCAGCAGATATTTGGGTTTTGTGTTTTTATTCATTCTGCCAATCCATATCTTTTTGTGAGGTATTGAGACATTTATGTTCAGACTAAACGATATGTAAGGTACAATTCTATGTATCATACTTGTTGTTATCAGGTTACCTTATTCATTTATTTTCTGTATTGTGTTGGTGTTGCATAAGGCCTATGAAATTTGTGATTTTCCACATCTTTCTACTGCTGAATTTTGTCCTATTATTTCAGTGTTTAGAGCTCCTTTGAGTATTTCTTGTAGAGTTGGTCTAGTGGTGACATTTCCCCTCAGTTTTTGCTTGTCTGCAAAAGGACTTCATTTATCCTATATTTATGAACTCAGCTTTATGGAATACAAAATCATTGACTGACAGTTGTTCTGTTTGAGGAGATTGAAGATGGGACCCCAATCCCTTCTGGCTTCTGGGTTTCTTCTGAGAAATCTGCTGTTTAGTCTCATAGGTTTATCTTTTTAAGTTATTTGATGATTTTGTCTCACTGCTCTTAACATTCTTTTCTTCACATTAACCTTGCATTACTGGGTGAGTATGTGTCTTGAAAATAACTGCTTTTGCAATGAATCTTTTGTGGGTTCTTTGTGCTTTTTGTATCTGGATGTTTAGATTTCTGGCAAGGTCAAGGAAATTTTTCTCCATTTTTCACTGAAATAGGTTTTCCAAACCTATTGCCTTCTCGTCTTCTCCAGGAACATCTATGATTTTTAGGTTTGGACATTTTACATGAGACCACATTTCTTAGAGACTTTAGTTCCTTCTCTTGATTCCTTTCTTCTTTGTTATTGTCTTATTGGGTTAATTCAAAAGCCTTGTCTTCAAGTTCTGAGATCCTTTCTTCTGCTTATTCTAGTCTACTATTAAAACTTTCCACTGCATTTTGTACTTCCCTGAATGATTCTTTCATTTCCAGAACTTTAGCTTGATTTTTTAAAGGTGTCTTTCTCTTTGGAAAATTCCTAATTCATGTCCTGAATAGTATGTATGTATGTCAGTATTTATTTACTTTTTTATTTATGTTGGTTTAAAATTTTCTTCTGAAGTTTATTGATCAATTTTATAGTCAACCATTTGAACTCTGTGCTTGGAATCTCAAAAGTTTTATTTTGGTTAGGGTTTGTTGCTGAAGAATTGGTGTGGTCTTTTAAGGTATTGGAAACTCTGGGTTTTTAAAATATTGTCAGAATTACTTTTTCTGTTTTTTTGTTTTTTTTTTTCTCTCTCTCTCTCTCTCTCATTTGGGTAGATGATTTCTTCTTTTTTGAGGTTAACAGGCAACTGTTGTAGGCACTGTAGGGTTCCCATGGTTATATATGGCCTTAGTGTGGTGAGTTTCTCAATTGCCATATGTGGCAACTTTGTGCTATGTACCTGCATTGGCTCACAGCATCCTAAGTGGCCAAAGCAGCATGGAAAACGTTGTTTACTGGCAAATGGGATTAGGCCTTCCCCAAAGCTGAGGTATTTTATCTGATGTAGGGGGCAGTACTGTTGACTTCTGATCATGAGATAGTACTTATGGGAGAAAGTCAGCTACAATGGTGGCTATAGGGTTTCTCCTTGGTGAGTGTTCCTCCAAGGAAATTCCAAGGCAGCCTATGCTGAGGTAAGTTCTGGGGATTTTCCAAGTCTACTGTCTGTTTTGAGCCTTCAGGGGTAGTGAGGGGAAAAGGAGCTTAAGCCACCATGCAAGTGTGCACTCTTTGCTGCCCCAATAGGTTTTAGGAGGGAGTACCAGGCCACTGAGGCAATGTTATTCTCTAGAGCAGGCCAGAGGAATTTACAGGGGCAGTGAGAGGTTGCTATGACAACATGTTCCACCTGGCACCTGCCTTGGCTGCAGACAATCTGTAATCTGAATGTCAAGGTATAGCCAGACTCAGAGCCTCAGATGTTCTCCAGCAACCCACCTAACCAGGAATTGTCTGCAGCTGTTGAGTTTGCCCTTAGGGTCCATTCCCCCCAAGCAGACTGAAAATCAGCCACTCCACCCTGCAAGGGTTGTGTTTCTGGGAAATAGCTGCTGGCACTGCTCAAGACTTTCACCCCTCTATGGCAGAGTATGGCTGTGAATCAGGAAGTTTTCTGTGAAGGACTTGGGTCCCAAAAGGCTCAGGGAGTCCTGTGGGTTTATGGCAGAAGCACAGAACTACTTAAATTTCCTCACTTACTTTCCCCAGTGTGTCCAAAGACTGTGGTGTACTGTGATGTTACAGGCAAGAATCCAGCCAATTCCAGCCCAGGTCGGTGTATTTTTTTTTTCTTCTTCTCTGCTCTATTTTGTTATTATCACTCCTTTGGAAATTTGTGGGGCATGTTGCTGGATCTGTTCTCTGGTTGCTCAGGAAATTCTCTTTATCTTGGCTTACTCAAAACTCACTCTAACTGCCTCATGTCCACCATCTTAATCCTCTACCCTTAAAATGCTACTAATTTTTATACATTGATTTTATATCCTGGACTTTACTGAAGTTATTTCTGAGATCTAGAAACCTCTTGGGGGAGTCTTCAGAGTTTTCTAGGTATATAATTATGTCATCAGTGAACAGAGATAGTTTGACATTCTCTTTGCTGATTTGAATGTCTTTTACTACTTTCTCTTGCTAAATTGGTCTAGCTAGGACTTCCAGTATAATATTGAATAGAAGTGGCGAGAGTGGACATTTCTGTCTTGTTCCAGTTGTGAGGGAGAATATTTTCAACTTTTCTCCATTACTATGATGTTTGCTGTGAGTTTGTCATAGATGGCTCTTATTATTTTGAGGTATGTTCTTTTCATGACTAGTTTGTTGAGCATTTTTATCATGAATGAATATTAGATTTTATCAAATGCCTTTTCTGCATCTATTGAGATGATTATATAATTTTTGTTTTAATTCTATTTATGTGGTGAATTGCAGTTATTGATTTCCAGATATTGAACCATCCTTGGATTCCTGGTATAAAACCTGCTTGGTTTTGATAAATTATTTTTTGATGTCCTGTTAAATTCATTTTTCTAGTAAAGTAAATCCCTTACACATGAACAAGCTCCGTTCTGAGAGTATGTTTGTAGGTCTAAAAAAATTAGCCTAAGTACCCAACTAACACAATTGGTTATGTAATACTTTACTGTAATAGGTTTATAATACTTTTCACACAAATAATACATAAAAAACAAGCAAACAAAAAATAAATAAAACATTTTTAATCTTACAGTACAGTATACAATTTAGTACAACAGCTCGCATTGAGTGAATAGGCAAGAAGAGTTACTAACTAGAGCAGGAAGAGGAGATGAGAGATGGTAGAGCTGAAGGATCATCAGCAATAGGAGATGGAGGGCAAGCTGAAATTTCACTCATGCCTGATGTTGATGGCATATGTTCTGTCTTGCTGGATTTAACTCTATCCATCCTCTTGAAAAACTGATTCAGTGATGCCTGAGTAGCAGCTCTTTTTTTTCTCATTATAAATGACATGGTAGTACTAGATTGCATTCTGAATGGCTGCTGCAACCATTGTGTGCCATTCTGTTTGGGTCCTGTGCCTCAAAAACTAGCAATGCCTCCTCAAGTGAAGAAAATCCCCTTGCCATTTCTTGGATTGTGAATGCCTTCTGTTCTTCAATTACATCTTTGTCTTCCTGTCTTTCTTTTTCCTCTCTCTGGACCTCCAAAACCATCAGGTCTTCATTAGTAAGGTCCTTGTACTACATAGCAAGGAGTTCAATGACATCATCCTCTTGCAGATCAAGTTCCAGTTTCTTGCTGATGGGTCACTAAGTTGCTGCAGACCTCTTTGAACGACTCATCCACCTTCTTAAATTCACAAAAATTGTGAACAAACTGTGAGCAAAGGTTCTTCCACATGCAACATATGCCAGACATGAAAACTAACTTATGGGCAGAAAAATTGGTGTTCACATCTTCAAAAGTTTGCTACTTGAAGGTTCATATATAGGGAACTTACTGAATGATGTTGAGGAATTTTGCATCTATGTTCATAGGGATATTGGCCTGTATTTATAGTTGTTGTTATGACCTTGTCTGATTTTAGCATAAGGGTAATACTGGTCTCATAGACTGCATTAGGGTAGAGTACCTCCTTCTCAAGTTTTTGGAATAGTTTCAATAAGCTGGTACTGTTTCTTTGTATGTCTGATAAAATTTGGCTGTGAATCTGTCTGCCTCTGGGCTTTTTTTTTGTTGGAAGTTTTTTTTTTTATTACTAATTCAATTTTATTTGTTCATTATTGGTTTATTCAGGGTTTTTATTTCTTTCCCTTCATTCTTGGGAGGCTGTTTTTTGTTTGGTTTTGTTTTTCCAGAAATGTATGAGTTTCCTCTATGTCTTCCAGTTTATTGTCATAGAATTGTGTATAGTAGTCACTGATGATTTATTTGTATTTCTGTGTTATCAATTAAAATGTCACATCTATAATTTCTGATTGCACTTACTTAAGACTTCTCTCATTTTTTTCTTGATTACTTTAGTTAATGGTTTTAGATTTTGCTTATATTTTCAAGGAACCAGTTTTTTGACTCATTAATCTTTTGTATTGTTTTTGTTATCATCTCATTTAGTTCTGATCTTTGCTATTTCTTTTTTCCACTAGGTTTGAATTTTGATTGTTCTTATTTTTCTAGTTACTTGAAGTGCAATGTTAAGCAGTTGATTTCAGATTTTCTTATCATCTTGATGTGGGCATTTAATGCTATCAAATCCTCTTAGCACTATTTTTGATATATACCAGAAGTTTTGGTATTTTATGTCTCTCCTTTCATTTGTTTCAACAATATTTTTTTATTCCTGCCTTAATTTTGTTGTTTATCTGAGGGTCACTTGAGAGAAAGTTATTCAGTTTCTATATGGTAGTGTCATTTCAGGAGTTCCTCTTAGTATTTGTTACTAATTTTATTCTACTGTGGTCTGAGAATATGTTTGGTATAATTTTAATACTTTTTAATTTATTGAGTCTTGCTTTATGGCTAACCATATGAGGCCTGACAATTAAATTTAAAAACTTGCCACTATGTTCTTACATTGGCAGCACTGATCAAACAACTCAGTAAGATTTCAAAACCTTGGTATGTCAGTGTTTCAAAGCTGTGTTTGTGTTGATGTGTGACAGGGTCTGACTGAGTGGAATTTATTATTGTTGTTGCATGTTGTTGTGTGCCATTGCAAGAAAGTTGGAGCTTGAATTAGAACAATGAACAAACATTAAATGTCCTGTTAAATGTGGCAAGAATGATAGTGAAATCAGGGAAATGTGTGTCTAAGTTTATGAGGATAATGCCATGAATAAAATGGTAGTGTACAGATGGATTAAGCATTTTCTCGGGGGAGAGAAAGTGTCACTGAAGACAAGAGATCAGGACAACCAGTAATAAGCAGAACTGATTAAAACATTGAAAAATTGTTATCAAATTGTACACCAAAATTGTTGCTGACTGTGAGAAGCATAGCAGACCAAATAAACATTGATAGAGAAAGAGTTGAAAAAAAAAAACCTAAATAAAAATCTTGGCATAAGAAAGATGTGCAAAATAATGGTCTGCAAGTCTATTAGAATAATATCATGAAGAAAATGGCAGTGTATGAATGGATTAAATACTTTTCCAAAGGGAGAGAAAGCATCAGCGAAGAAGAGAGGTGAGGACAGTCAGTAACAAGCAGAACTGATAAAAAAAAACATTGCAAAAATATGTTGAATTGTGCTTCAAAACCATCAGCCGACTGTGAGAAGCATGGCAAACCAAATAAACATCAATAGAGAAACAGGAAAACCTTGACTGAAAATCTTGGCATAAAAAAGTGGTGTGCAAAGATCGTTCTGAAGGAGCTCTTGCATCACAACATGCACCAGTTCACACAGCACTGTCTATGAGGGAGTGTTTAACCAGTAAACTAATAACTGTATTGGAACACTCTCTCTCCTCACCTGATCTGGCCCCCAGTGACTTTTTTCTTTACCCTAAAATAAATGAAATATTGGAAAGAAAATATTTTGATGACATTCAGGATATCTAGGGTAATATGATGACAGCTGTGATGGCCATTCCAGAAAAAAAAGAGTTCCAAAACTGCTTTTATGGGTGGACTAGGTGTTAGCATTGGTGTGTAGCTTCCCAAGAGGAGTACTTCACAGGTAACCACAGTGATATTCAGCAATGACGTATGTAGCACATTTTCTAGGATGAGTTTTTGAACTTATTTGTCTGTCCTCATATGGCTGACTCTAGGGAATGTTATGAAGAGATTAAAAAAATGCATATTCTGCAGTTGTAAGGTAGAGAGTTCTGTAGATGTCTGTTAAATTCACTTCATACAATTTAAGTCCAATGTTTATTAATTTTTTGCTTTGATGATCTGTCTAGTGATATCAGTGGTATGTTGAAATCCTCCATTGTTATTGTATTGTTATCAATATGATTTCTAAGGTCGAGTAGTACTTTCATCATAAATTTGAGTGCTCTACTGTTGGGTGTGTAGATGTTTAAGATAGTTAAATCTTTTTTTAATTGCACTCTTTATTATTATGTAATGCCCTTCTTTGTCTTTTTTTACTGTTGTTGGCTTAAAGTCTGTTTTATCTGACATGAGGATGGCTACTCCTGCTTGCTTTTGTTTTCCATTCCCATAATATATCTTTTTTCACCCATTTTCATTGACTTTGCGGCTATCTTTGGCCAGATTGTTCTTTTGTAGGCAACAGATGGGTGTGTCTTGGTTTTTATAATCCAGTTTTCCACTCTATATCTTTTACATGGGAATTTGAAGTCATTTATATTAAGGTTAATATTGATGTGAGGTTTTGGAACTTCAAATACGTAGTTGCTTTATAGAATTTGTGAGCATTGTACTTATGTGACTTTTTTATGATAGTAACTGTCGTCATCATATTTTCATGTTTAGGACTCCTTTGAGCATCTCTTGCAAAGCCAGTCTTTTGATGGTGAATATTCATGTATTATGTCAGGAAAGGACTTTACTTCTCCTTCATTTATAAAGCTTAGTTTAGAGAACATAAAAGTCTTGACTGACTTTTTTTTTTTCTTTTAGGAGACTTAAAATAGGCTCCTATTCTCTTCTGGCTTGTAACATCTCTGCTGAGAAGTCCACTGTTAGTCTAATGTCCTTTCCCATTATAGGTGATTTGGCATTTTTCTCTTGCTGCTTATAATTTCTTTTATATTGACCTTGAATAGTCTGACAACTATGTGCCCTAGTGAGGTTCTTCTTGTGATGTATTTTTCAGGAGTTCTTTGAGCTTCTTTTATGTGAATGTCTAGATCTGTCTGAAGACCAGGGAAGTTTTATTGACTTATTTCCTCAAATATGTTTTCCATGCCTTTTACTTCTTCTCCTCTGGAATACCTAGATATTATTTGTAGATTCAAGCACTTTACATAATTCTGTATTTCTCAGAGTCTTGTTTATTTTTTATAATTGTTTTTTCTTTACGTTTGTTCGAATGGGCTAGTTTGAAAGACCTATATTCCAGCTCTGAGTTTCCTTCTATCTTCCACTTGGTCTAACATACTGTTAAAGCTTTCATCTGAGTTTTGTATCTCCTTCAATGAGCTTTTTACTTCTTTTTTTAAAATTGTGTCAATCTCTCTTTCCACATCCTGAATTTTTCTACTTGTTTCTTTTTTGATTATCAGATTTCTCTTGGATCTTGTTTAGCTTTAATAATCAATATTTTCTATTCTTTATCTGAAGTTTTAAGGGTTTAATTTTGTCTGGTTGGATCCATTTAGTTAGTGTGCCCCTTTGGAGGTATAATATATATAGATATAGATATAAATGATATAGATATAGATAATGATATAGATATAGGTACTTTCAGAGTTGTTTCTCCAGTTCTTTCTCTTCTGGAGAAACTATCTTTCTTATCTTTTTAATTTGTTTTCATCTGGATGCAATTTTTCCCTCCTTGGCGAGTTGGCTGCAATGTATATTGTATAGGATCCTTTGGCTTTTTATTTCATTCTGGTCCTTTCAGTGGTGACTAGTCTGTATAATTTCCTTGGATATAGATAGCCTGTATATGTAGGCTTTCCTGAGTGTTGGTTGTAGTAGTAATGTACTGGGAGTGTGGGCTGGCTCACTGTCTCCTGTGGGGCTGGGGTAGTGAGGATCTTAGAAAACTTATCTTGTTCCTCAATAGTGCATTCTGGTGTCAATAGATTTCCAATAGTGTCGTATTGTGTTGTTCAACCTCCAGGCCAGCAGGCGGTGTCCATGGGTAAGAGCTGGCTATCGTCAATTTGAATGGGTAATTTACTTGATTCTTGTTTACTGAGAAAAGCTCTCTGTTGTCTGAGGCAGTGAACTATCTTGGAGGGCACAGTGGTCTGAGGTACCAGTTCAGTACTGGAGAGTAGAAATATGCTCCATCTAGTTTTCTTTCCATACTTCAATTTGCTTTGTAAAATAAACTTAAAGCATACGTACAGACTTGAATGGAACTCAGAAAAGAGACACATAACCATTTTAGTGAGAAAATTAACTTGGCTTGTATGAAATAGTATATCTGTTTAATGAACAGGTTTTAAAGGTACTTATTCTTGGTTTGTGGATGTGCTACCCTATTTTCTAAAATAGTTTATCCAATTACTCTTTGTTTATATTAGTTGTGACATTTCCTGTCATTTCACAACACATATATTTTAAAATTTCAGCACATTAGTGTTCCCCTCTTTTAGGTAAATTTACTTCAACTTGGATATTGTGGCAATAGGTATTAGGATTTTGCTATAGACATAGAAAAAAAATTGAGTCATATTCCTGTTTTTCTTAAGGTTTCAGATGATGGTGGCTTTCTGCTCCTTGTTTATGTGTGAATGTTCAAAATTGTAACTTTAAGGCAAAACAACATTCTTAACCCATTATTTTAAAATGCATCTTTTCTGGGCAACCTTAAGAAAAGGAATGTTTCCAGGAAACTTTATTATTGCTTCATAGCATTTATTTAAATAATATATTTTTATAGCCTAGCACATATTTCACATTTTATACCATTTTTCCCCCTCAGGCCTGAAGTCATGGCTGCTTATCTCTGAGTGGGCATTTATTTTCTTTCTTTCTTTCTTTCTTTTTTTCTTTCTTTCTTTCTTTCTTTCTTTCTTTCTTTCCTGTCATCAGAAGTTTAATCACTATATGTAGGTTGTTTAAAATAATCAGAGGGGAGTTTACTTTTTTTAAACTCTCTATAACTGTAGTATATTCTATATATTGTATTAAATGTAACAGGAGAAAAATTAAATGCTTTTATGACAAAGGAGTTACAAAATTTCAGTTACAGAGGAGAAATAGGCTCAAGAGATCTATTGTACAACATGGTAACTGTAGGTAATAAAATATGTTCCCATTAAAATAAAATAAAAAGTCTTACAGCATGATTCAGCTTAAATATCAGATCCATTGTGATATTTTTATATTTGAATTGTCTTAATTTTCCTTCTCCCATTAGTCTCCCCCACTCCCCCAACTCCCTGCTCCCCACTCACCCCCCCCCCCACCCCTGCTAAGGCACACTTGATTTCCTTCTACACAAACTTCATAACCTGTTGTGGATGCATCTACACTTTTCTGTCTTCAGCTCTCTATCCTCCAGCCTTCTTTCCTTTGAACATGCTCCTTCTCCAATATTCCCTTTCTTGCTGTAGCATTCTTCGTCCAATCCCACTCACTTCTCTTCTCTTCTTCAAATATTCATTTGCAGCCTTCATTCTCACTTCTTCTAGATTATTGAAGGGATTTTCAGCTCTCATCCAACAATTTTTCTTTCTCTTCTCCCTGCCAATCTAGATAGGAAATTTGGTGTCTTTTTCTCGAATTTCACTAAAATGATAATAATAAGCAAAAAAAAAAGAAACTATAGTGTATAGTAGACTTTAACTGGAAATTTTGATATCAGAGAGGGTTACATCAAACTAATGCAAACATCTTAAAGAATATTACATATCCATGAATATTTTTGCAGCCATTTATCCAGCCTCATCTACCACTATAATCTGAGCTTATTCCCCATATGCACACTCACCAATTTTCATAATTTTAAGTTAATTTCTTATGTAGAGGGGTTTAGCAATATTTTAAATCTTTGTCTCTTGCAAACCCAGGCTCTAAAAATCCCACTTTCAATTCCCAGGCAGTTTATGTTATTTTCCTTACAAAGATATTTCCCTTTCTATTAAAAAGCATAGTGTTAGCTATTAAGATTATAATCTTTTACGACTATAGGTGACATTTTTAGTACTTATAATGTCTTCAAAATAATAATTAAGTGACTCTATTAACATTACACATTTTAATTGGGAAAATAACTGCATAGTAAGCAATTGAATTCAGCTGAGAGGCAGAAACAAACAAATTAGGGTGTTTACTTTTCTCATATGAAGTGATTAGAACTAAATTGGTATGACAGGTTTTAATGTGTTCAGGAGTCTAAGATTTAACTTTTTTCCACTCAGATATCCTTAACATATGCTTGTTACTTCATAGTCACTAGATGGATACTTCATCTTGAACATTATATCAATGTCCCAGGCAGGAAGATTGGGAGATAATAGACAGAAGGCATGTTCAACTTAATTTGTCTGACTTTTAAAGGGCTTTCCCAGAAGTGCCATCAGAAAGATCTGCGCATATCTCATTGGCTAGATCTGTTTCATATGGCTATTCTAAGCTTCAAGGGAGGTATATTGTTAACCTCATCTAAATTAATAGTGAGTTGTTAGTGAGAGAAGATTGTCACTATGGTGTCATAGTGTCTGTCGCAATAAAAGCTTTAGCTCTTGTCACTTCAGGGAAAACCTTTCTATTATTTAGTTCATAAGAATGACCAGACCATATGGTTTTTGCATATTGTGTTGTTACTTAATATACCTTGTACTGTTTAAATTTGCTAACAACATGTTACTTGCAATAGTCAGTAAAAATTAGTCGTTTTGATGGTTGCCAGGTGCAGGTCTCAGACCAAGGTTCTCAACCTCTTTACTGTTAATATTTTTGGTCAGAAAATTCTTGGTTGTGGCAGCTATTTGAGTTAGGTTTATTTATTTATTTTAGTTCTGGGCATTTTTCTATAGTTGTTTGACTTAATATTCTCTGAGGATGAATATTTTTTGTTCATTTACTCATTTGTTTGAAAAACAAAACCTAACTCAATTGGAGTTAAATTTTTAAACAGAAAACCTTTAGCATATTCTCATTCTTCATACATTAAAATAACCAGGTTGGCCTGTTTTCTATAATTTGAAATTGTTACTTTTGAGGAACATAAATAGATTTTACTTCGTGATTTCTAATATCTTTTCTTTAAGAGAAATCAGCTGAGAAATTCGATGTTTCTATCTGTAGTTACTTATATAATTTTTCCCATAAAATTTTACATCTATGTTGTTTAATTCAATGGGCATGTTAGCCAAGGGAGCAAGTTACTACAAACATGTATGTACTCACTGTTTCTGTACATTTTGAAATCCAACTTATCCAGTGAATGAGTCTTTAGAATTTACAGGTGTCCAGACTATTTTAATATAATGGGCACTTGACTCTGCATGAAAATTCAATTAAATATTCAATGCTGGGAGAAGAGCTCAACTCTAGTACCTGAAGTAGAAATAAGTTTGTTCTCACTTATTTCCCTATATTAATGTCTATACAAAATCTGAGGACTAAAAATAAACAAATGGATTGCATCTCTTATCATTTATTTAAAGACCGAAGGTTGTCAAATAATTTAATATTATTAATCTGTCAAGTACAGTCTTCTTCATCAAAGAAAATACTATTTGTATCAACTACCTTATAAATTAAAAGCAATTATATGCACAATAGCTGCAAGAAAAGAGAGAGAATGAGAAAATGTGGAACCCCTAGAAATAAATCAACAAAATAATGAAAAAAAGACATGCCGAAGTATCTTATGCCTTTCAGAAACTACCAAGTTGATAGCTTTATGTAAAAGATAGGTGGTCAAGGATGTTCTAGTCCATTCTTTTCATCTAGGCATAGGATTAAGGGATTTATTTATCTTATTTCTGATTCACTCATTCACCACACAAGTACTATTTGAGCACTTAGAGAAATTTTCCATACTTGTTACTGTGAGATGCATAGATGACAACAAAAAGAGTTGAACTATACTCCTAGATTCAAGGGGTTTTCAGACATATAGTAGGTCAAATCTATACAGAATAGATCAAGTGAAAGATTTGCAACAGCCTGGTGATTTGGATCTTTAAGTTTAGACTAGCTAAAGCATTTGGGATAAAAATAAAAGACAGTTGTTTTGTTGCCCAACTATTTTGTGAATGATTCCAAGTGGAGATGACTTCAGTGAAGAAAGATGTAAAGGTAGAATTTCAAAATTGATAAGAGGTTAACAACCATTTCCTCTTCGATGATGTCTGCAATTATAGAACAAAACAAAACAACCAGTAATAACTAGTATGATACAGTGAATATCAGAAGTCAAAAAAAATTTTCAGCAGTCACTATTATTTTTAATTATGATATCATTGAGTTTATCATTAAAGTTATTTTGGTGCCTATGATTATATACTTCAAGAGTAAAAATCTAGTAGCAATTTTTACATGAATATTTTATTTAATTTTAAAGTATAAACAAAAGAAAAGTAAAAATAAGGCATTTCAAGGCAATTTGGCTATTATTTCTTTTGAATGAAACAATGATTTGGAGACAATACGGCACATATCTTTGATCCCCAAGTTTTTAACTTCATAGTTTTCAATCTTCTACACTAAAGTATGACAGAATATCTTTGATCTCGTCCCTATTGTTTTATATATTTTGGGCTATTAATACTCAAACATATCTAATCTGCTCTAGTTCCCTTGAAACTTTGAGATCTTCCTGAACTGCTCAATTGTTAAGTCTAAAGGCTGCCTCAGAGTTTTGATTATGATTTGTGTAGCTATTTATACATCCCATATTGAATTTGCAGTCATAGCCCCATCATATGCCCCAGTTAATTCCCACTGTTATCCTCCAGTTACTGACAATTCCTTCCTTAACTATCTTGTGATTACTTCCAAGATGTTATTATTAAACTTGAGTCCTTTGATGTTTTGGAATTTTCATCCTGTCCATTCATGTATAGTTCAAACATGGTATTAGGTGATTAACATGACTATTGCAACCTAAAGCAATGATACTCTTTTGGAAAATCCTCACTTTAAAGCCGAGATGCAGTGGGTATACTTTATAAATTTTTTTATACTCACAGAAACCAAGACTATTTCTGAGACAATGTATTAGAATCAAAAGCACTTAGTAAGCAGTTACTCAGTCCAAAGAGGTTTGTTTTCTTTGTTTTTTTTTTTTTGAAGATCTAAGTTTAAATAGATTTTTCCAACTTTCAATGTTTTTTCTGAATTATTTAAACTGTCCAGCCATCTTTCATCAATCAATCCATCCATCAATCAAATGTTTCTGAGTCTTAGTCATTGTCCTAGATATTCTTGGGCAGATAATAATACAGATATTCCTTTTTGTATTTTTAAAATTTTATTTTATTATAGAGATGTGGGGTACAAGTAAGGATTAAAACACAAGTAGGCTGCACGCAGGTAAAGTTTGGGCCTCCAACTAACTCTCACTTCCCATGGTTTAGGACCAGGTACTATTGTGTTGTTAGTACCCCTCTCTCCTTCCTTCCCCTGGCAGTGCCCAACAACTGCTGATCCCTCCCTTGTGCTAATGTGATTAATGTTCATGTCCCACTTATGAGTGAGAGCATGTGGTATTCAGTTCTTTATTTCTGTGAGAGATCACTAAGTATGATGGTCTCCAACTCCATCCAATTTACTGCGAAGTCCATGATTTTGTTCTTCTTTATGGTTGTGTAATATTCCATTGTGTATATGTTCCACATTGTCTTTATCCAGTCTACTTTCAATAAGCAGTAGGGTTGGTTCCATGTTTTTGCTATTATGAATAGTGTGGCTATAAACACGTATGTGCAGTTGTCTTTTTTGTAGGAAAATATATGTTCCTCTGGGCATATTTCCAAGAAAGAGATTGCTGGATCATACGGAGGGTCAATTTTTGGCTCTATTAAGAATCACCAAACTGCTTTCCTTAGATGTTAAACAAACTTGCAGTCCTATCAGCAGTGTAGAAGCACTCTCTTTTCTCTGCAACCATGTCAGCAACTGTTGTTTTTTGATTTATTAATGATGGCCATCCTGAGTTAGGTAGTATCTCATTGTAGTTTTGATTTGCATTTCTCTGATGATTAGTAAGGCTGAGCATTTTTTCATGTATCTGTTGGCTGCTTGTATATCTTCTTTTGAAAGGAGTCTATTCATGTCCTTCACCCATTTTGTAATAGGGTTGTTTATTTTTTTGTTCTTCCTTTCAGCTTGTTTGAGATCCTCATAGATCCTGGATGTTAGGTCTTTGTTATATACACAATTAGAAAATACTTTTTCCCATTCTGTGGATTGTACCACCACTCTCTTGATGGTTTCTTTTGCTGTGCAAAAGCTTTTCAGTTTACTGAAGTCCCAATTGTCTTTTTTAGCTTTTATGACATTCACTTTTGGGGGCTTGGTCAAGAATTTGTTGCCTACTCCAATGTGCACAAGGGTGTTTTCTATTTTCTTCTAGAATTCTTATAGTTTGAGATTTTACCTTTAGGTCTTTGATCCATTTTGAGCTGATTTTTTTTAATGTGGTGTTTCATTCCTCTGTATGTGGTCAGTCAGTTTTCCCAGCATCATATGCTAAATATGGCATCCTTTCCCCAGTGATTGCTATTGGTGGCTTTGTCAAAAGTGAGTTGGTTGAGGGACCTTGTTTTTGCTTCCAGAATCTCTCTTGTTCCATTAAGCCTATGTATCTATACTTGTACCAATATCAGGCCGTTTTAGTTACTGTAGCTTTGTAATGAAGTTTAAAGTTTGGAAGTGTGATGCCTCCCACTTTGTTCCTTTTGTTGAAGACTGTTTTGCCTATCCATGCTCTTTTCTGTTTCTGTATGAATTTCTGTATTGTTGTTTCCAGGTCTGAGAAAAATTATGTTGGTAATTTAATGGGTGTTGCATCGAATCTATAGATTGTCTTGGGTAGGATAGATATCTTGACAATATTGATTCTTCCAATCCATGAATAAAGAATGTTTTTTCCATTTTTCAATTTGTTCGTGTCATATTTGATTTCTCTGAGCAGTGTTCTGTAGTTCTCATTGTAAAAGTCTTTCATTCCTCTGGAGAGGTGGATGCCAAGTTTGTTTTTGCTTTTTGTGTGTGTGTTTTTTTGTGTGTGTGGCTATTGTGAATGGGATTGTGTTTTTTATTTGATCGTCTGCCTGCTTGTTGCTGGTGTATAGAAATGCAACTATCGATGTCCTAAGATACTCTGAGACTTCCCCATCTCTCAGCCCTCACATGCTACTCACATCACAGAGACTGCCTTCTCACCTCGGTCTTTAGCTTAAAGGTTACTTCTCACAGAACCTGTTGTTCATGCTGTGGCTCACAGCCTGTTAGTGTGCCAGGAAATCAACTTAGTAGATCAACAAGCATTTTTTAAAATAACAGAATAAGACCCTCAGGAAGATGGCGGCAGAGCCAGTTGGACTAGACAAGTCCCAGTGTGAGTGAGAGTATGGAAAATGTTGCATATGTGTTGGTGAGTAAGTGGGTGTGTGAGTAGGGACATAAGAGCAAGAGCCCAGGACACTCCTGGTGAAGCAGCTGGTGCTGCAGCTGCTCTGCTTGGTCCTTAACACTTCCCAAGGTACAAAAACTGAGTGTCATTTTTTAAAAATCAACAAAGCCCTTCCTGAGAAGAAGCCTCCGGGAGAGACTGCTGGCTCCAAGCTCTGTCTCACCACTGTAGTACCTGGCCAGACAGTGGCAGCAAGAGAGGTGGAGGGAGCACAGTGAGGGAGCCCAGAGGCAGAGCTCCACTGCAAAGATGAAAGAAGCACCCTGTCACCACTTTTCCTGGGCAAGAAAGTGTTCCAGTTTGCTCACCACAGAGCAACAGACCCAACCCAATCTCTGCAACTAGTGTATACACTACTTGGGGGTTGATCGTGATCCAGAGGGAATATCCTGAAAGCACAAACACTGGAGGGACAGGATAAGTACTGAGTCTCAGGCACCCCACCCCCACCTTGATTCAGCTGTAGGAAAAATGTTGTGGCCAGAAAAGGATAAGGGAGACCTCCGAAAAATCAGCAGTGAGTCCAGGGCTGACCCAACACCCTCCTCCCCAGCAATCCTCTGAACATCAAACCCACATGACTGGGACATTACTGAGAGGGATGAACCCAGGTTGAGCCTGGACATCAGTCACAATAGGAAACCACTCCAGGATAAGGTTGGCTGAGATGCTCCCCGCCAGAACCTGGGGAAAAAACAATCCCACCTCTGCCAACTTGAGGGGATCCTCCTGACCATACTAAAGTAGAAAGGGAGACTGAAGACCCATCAACCCCCAAACCCCCTTCTCCTTCCTTGGGCCAAACATTAGGGGCACTGTGAATGAGGCCAAAGCTCTGCAGGAGACAGCAGAGGGAAGCTGAGAGGAAGAACTACAGAACATGCCACAAGAGGGCAGGTTTGATTTCTTTTTTTCTTTTTCTTTTGTTTGTTTGTGTGTTTGTTTATTTCTTTGTTAATTTTTAAATGTTTTTCATTGTGCATGAACGTGTATGTGAGGGTTCCATCTGCATGCCCCCCACCTCCTTTTTTCTTTCTTTTTCTTCCTCTTCTTTCATTTTTTATTTTCTGTTTATATGTGTACATGAAGGATTGAGTGTTCATCATTCAATTTTTTTGTTTACTTGTGTGTGCTTTTTTTATTATTCTCTTTTTTTAGTTCAATGAGTTTGATGCATGCATGAGGGTTCGATTTGAATTCCATATTTTTCTTTTCTTTTTTTCTCTTTTTCTTCTTTCATTTTGGGTTGGGTGTGTGTGTGTGTGTGTGTGTGTGTGTGTGTGTGTGTGTATTTGGTTTTCTTGTTTGTTGTTGTTTGTTTTGCTTTGCTTTGTTTTTATCCCAGTTTCTTTTGGTGTGTGTGTGTGTGTGTGTGTGTGTGTGTGTGTGTTTGTTTTTTGCTTTGGTTTCTGCCTTTGCTTTTTTGTGTTTTTTAATTTAGTTTAATTTTTGTCTTATTTCATTCTACTTTTCTATGTTCTTTTCATTGCTTTTA
>CAUYQG010039318.1:0-24077 GCA_963574415.1 Tarsius wallacei | reverse complement strand
AATCACTCTATAAAAAAGATACCTGCACACGTATGTTTATCGCAGCATTGTTCACAATAGCAAGAACCTGGAAGCAACTATGCTGTCCATCAAAAAAGGACTGGATTAAAAAAATGTGGTACATATACATGATGGAATACTCAGATCTTTGTTTCTGTGAGCGATCACTCAGTATTATAGACTCTAGCTCCATCCAGATTGCTGCAGGTAACTGAGTTTTAATGCATGTTCTGACATTAGTTGTGTGACCCTGGGCAGTTTACTTTACCCTTTTGGGTATCTGTTTTATCATTGTAATATCAACTAGCTCTTAAAGATGCTAACTCCAACATTACATGAATCTATGTTCTACATCAATAACCACAGAGTGAAGGGCGGCATGTATAGAGCTCAGATAATCTACCTCTTCCCCAGCACTTCACATTTGGCTGACTTCCTTGAACCTGACATTGGAAAAAGAAACTCAGAACATTTTAATTTATGGCCCAAACAAAAGGTACTTTTAATTAAAATTTAGAAGCCAATTCCACAGACAATGTCTGGAAGGGAGCCCAGAAGAAAAGAAAGATTATGACATAACCAACTAAGCCTTTAAAAGTTTAAAAAATTGTTGAAAAGAAATCTGTGTGTATCTGGGTAAACCAAGGTGTATATTGGGGTATAAACTGACTTGAACATGCAACCTCAGCTCAGCGAGGCTGCAGATATATTATATATGCTCCCTCTAAGTACCCAAGAAGGCATACACAATCAAGACTCTTATTTTCACTTTGTAGATTATCTCTGGTCAGGAATATATGGAAAATGCAGAGGAATGTCTACTTCTTAGAAAGATCCTACTACTGGATGTGGTGGATCATACCTGTAATCCCAGCACTTCAGGGGGGCAAGGCAGGGGGATCGCTTGAGTCCAGGAGTTTGAGATCAGACTGGGCAACAAGGTGAGACTTCTTCTCTATAAAAAATACAAAAAATTAGCTGGGCATAGTGGCACCTGTAGTCCCAGCTACTCAGGAGGCTGAGGCAGAAAGATTACCTAACCCCAGGAGGTCAAGGCTGTGATGAGCCATGATCGTGCGACTACACTCCAGCTTGGGCAACAGAGTAAGACCCAGACAATGAATGAATGAATGAAGGAATGAGTAAATGAAATTTAAATTTTAAAAAGAGAAATTCCTACTAAGATACAGTGAAACTTTTGGGACGATGGATATGTTTATTCTTTTGATTGTGGTGGTGGTGGTGTTCTGGGAGTATACTTGTCAAATTGTAACTTTAAATATGTGAGGTTTATAGTTAGCTATGACTCAGTAAAGATGTTTAAAATGTTCTATGACAATTACTGTCATCACCTTATTCTTCACAATCCTATTCATATGTTTCCCTTGGAGGCCTTTTTGAGAGAAGCAGCTCTGGCCTAGGACAGAACTTAAGTACCATTGTGCCTCTGGCCAAATTTCATCTCAACATCACCCTCATTTCATGTCAAATAGTAACAAGGACAACACCTTTCCCCCTTTGCTCAAGGGATCCTTTCCCCCAAGAGATTATCCTGCTCCCTTCTCCTCCTGTCTCAGTGCAGCATCTGGGGGACTAGGTGGCCTCTGCTGGCCTAGGTAACCGTACTTGGAACCAAAGGACCAACAATGAAGAGTAGCTGGAAAACAATGGATAGACCCTGAGACCCACAGAAATCACAGAAAGAAAGGCATCAAAGGAAGAGGAATATTGCCAAGGAAAGCATAGTGGACTTCCTAGACCTACACAACCTTTGCTGAGTATAATTGACCATAAGAAATACTGTAATGCAGAAGCTTAGGAACTCTATGGTCAAAGCTCTGAGGAAAGTGACAAATTTTGACAAATTTCACATCACATAAGCAGCTGCTTGGAAAATATCCCCACTTTTACTGGTTTTATGCTAATTACTCCCTGTAAATTTATTAAAGTAAATGTTTTGTATCTGGCAGGAGATGCAAAATTGGCTGGGAGCACATGATGAAATTATTTGTTTATAATCATTTAATGGTTACCTTTGTGTATAACACATGTTGTTCCCACTAACAAAATAAATCTAGCCCATGGGGAAAAAAAAGACAATTGACAGATTCAACTTGAGGTGTTTTAATGGAATTAATCTGAGGCAGACTCACCATACGACAGGCCCAGTGTGAAAGGGACAGTTTGTGGGCTGCTTTTTTCCTGCTAAGAATATGAGGAGATGGGAGAAATGGCTCCAGATACTTTCTATACAGAGAAGCACAGAGCCTAGTCTGTTCTAGAAGGAAAAACCACAGAAAGGTGATTTAGTTGTGCAAGAGGATCATTGCTTCACAGAGGGAGACCTTCATACTGCTCTCAGAAGTTAGTTGTCTGAAATCCAGAGGTTGACCAAAGTCTTTTCTAGCCAGGGAGCTTTTAACAAGATGGTTAAGAGGAAAAGCGCTTTGGCATGGACTCATCAATAAGTCATTGTTCTAAAAGTAGTTGTGAACAAGCCCTACAGTCTGATTAAGAGAGAGTGGTTCCTGGTCATTGCCTTGCTAGACTCTAGTATGGTCATGTGCTCCTTGAGCTATGGCTGTCGCCATGCTTCCTGACTTTGGCCCCCTCCTCCACCTTGGGGAGGTGAATCTTCTCTCTCCCGTCTCTTTCTCTCTCTAATTTACTTTTAAATAAACTTTTCTTTTTTAAAAAGAGAGAGAGAGAGAGTGGTTCAAAATAAATACGTTCCCAGTATGGAAAAAAGAAAAAAAAAAGTGGCAGCAGAATAGGGGAGCAAGACCATTTTTTTTTATGGTTACACAAAACTGAATGGAACTCAAGGCTGATGGAGATCTTTGTTTAATGACTGTTTGAGTCTTGTAAATATGTACCAAAAATATGCTTTTTATTGTAATGTAAAAGGAACTAATGAAATAATGCACACAAATGGACTTTGTAAAGTATAGAGCATAGATAACACTAAACACTAAGTGTCCTTGAGTACCGCTCAGAAGAACTCATGATTATGGATGAAATATATCCTGATGGTGTAGAAAGTCCTAGGAGCAGAATATAGACGTCTAAAGAAGTCTGAGTGTCTTTATAGGGTTTATTTCTGAATCACATGAGCCAAGACATTCTTAAGGGATAATAATATAGTAATAGTCTTATTAAGTTATAGAACCTTATACACAATGTTTAACTGGAATAATATATATATATATATGTATATACATGTGTGTGTACCTATCCATTTATCTGTACATATATATATTTGAAATGTGGCTGTTATATGTCTTATCATTTTGAATTCTAAGAAAGTTCAGAAGTCTGGCCCCATGGTTTAGTCAAAGGTTAGACATTGTCCTATGGCACCTCTGAATGTTGAAGATTGAAAACATGGAACCAACAGTGCTGCCCCCATCGAAAGTAAACTGGATTTTAAAAATGGGGTACTTATACATGATGGAATATTATGCAGCCATAAAGAAAGACAAAATTATGAACTTCATAGCAACTTGGATGGTTTTAGAGTCTATAATACTCAGTGATCTATCACAGAAACTAAGAACTGAGTACCACATGTTCTCATTCATAAATGGACCCTGAGCAATTATCATAATACTATAAGAAAGGCATTGGCAGTAGTGGGAAACTGCTGGGGGGGGGGGTGCACAACTCATCAAGAAGGGTACCTGATCTCAAACCAGGTGAAGTGGGTACCAAAGTGGGGCCCGCATTTTATCTGTACAATGACCATTTTTATACCTAACCCTGAATTGTACCCCATGTTTTTTTTTTTTAAAGATTGTTATATGTTATATTGGTCAAGTCATCGGCCTCTTTCTTAAACAGGGACTATGTGATTTGCCTTTAGATGAAATTGAAAGATCTATTAGAGCTGCTCCAACTTGTATTATGCTACATTGTAGTAAAGAAATGATACTTTTTGCAGGCCGTGCTCTTTGTGGGGAACTTCTCTCTTCCCACATCTAGCAATGTGATAAACTAGCCCTAGTTGATGAGGATACCATGTCTTTGATCTCAGTGATTAGTTTGGCTATAGACACATGATGGAGGATGGACCAATTAATATCATAACTAATTTTTATATATATAAGTATTGATAATAAGGTGATCTCTTTTCACTGGGGTTACTAAGGTTATGAGCCTGAGGCTGCTAGTGGCTACCATAAAGAGAGAACATATTTCAGAATAAAGTCAATATGCATAAAGGAAAGCCATCCTAGAGATGGATAGTGTTTTTATGCCTACATTTGAGCCTCTAGATCCAATTACTCCTGAAGTCAGATGCATCACTGAATTTTCCAGGTGCATAAACCAATAATACCTTTATTTATTATATGAATGTGAGCTGGGGTTTCTACTGCCAAATACCAACCTCACATGAAGGAGATAAAATGCAGTTCTCTCACAGGCTGTGAATTTTACCACTGGTGTCACCCATTGAGTTTTCTTCCCACCCAAATATCAAGAAAAATCTAGCTTTCAGAGAAGTAATATTTACTTTGGGGAGGCTTAAAGATCTTGACCTATAATTAGGGACAGAAAGAGCTTGAAATTGCCTTCAATCACTCTCAAACAGATAAAACTAGTAGAAATTCTGGTACAATGCATAGTTCAACACTTTATTTAGATAGAATGTGAAGTACAAGGCAGTATGTGTTGGCTTATGTGATTTTCAGTTCTGTTTTTCCAGTACAGCAAAAAAAGTTATGTGTTTATGTTGACCATGTGTGTCTTATCATATTGAAGAGAGAAAATTGTTTGTATTTTTCTCCATGGAATGAATACCCTAAAGATTTATACATAAATCTGTACATGCTTGCAGTCACCATAAAGAAGAATTCTGTGTGTACAGTGAAGAATGGAAGGGAAATTAAGCACTTTTTCCATTTCCTCATTTTGTTAAAAAACATACACACACGAGAAAACCCTTTCAAATAGTTACAAAAGACATGATATCCCAACACAGTAAAATTTTTATGCCTCTGGAATAAATACATCAAACATAAAATTCAGTATACATTCATCTCAAAAATCTCCAAATAAGAAGAGGCTCCTTTAAATCTGTTTGGTAAGCTGGCTATGTGTTAACCGACTGGGAGTTTGTATCCTTGTCATATTTGATCAAGAAGAAATATTTGAGCTAATTTATGTTCAGAAATCTCACTGGTATAGATTTTACAGGAATCAGTTCTTCAGAGAAGAAATTTAAAAAGTTTTTTTTTTCTAAATCAATATGAATTCTCATGCCTAGTACCTTCCTGAATTTAGAAAATGTAAAGTAGTCTTTGAATACCAATTAAACTCTTTGACAGTATATTGTAAAATATTACCTGCAGTGGTATACACATACATACCCACACAATACCACCCTCCCCCCCCCACACAACTGACATTTGATGTCTATTTAAAGAACAACTGACATTTGATGTCTATTTATATTTACTTATCCATTTTTACCTATGGGTCTTTGTCAATTTCTCCTATTGTTTTTGTATCAGTAAGGAATAAAAGCATAAGTGCTTGCCTTGAATCAATTCTTTATATTCTATTCGTTCTGCTTATCTCAATCAATTTTTTGCTGCTGCTATTCAATATTCAAATAAAAAGCAATTATCTATATTGCTGTAATATGAGTGGTCCAAATCCACTGTTTAAATGTCCAAATTAATTAGACAGTTGTACTAGTTACTTTGGCTTTTAAAATAATGAAATACACAGTCTTCTGAGTGACTGGTCAATAACTGGCATTTAGTCCATTTCCAACGTAGTATATGGATTCAAAAACAGATCCAGTCCTTCAAATTTCTATTAAAATGTATTTGAAAAGCAGGAAGAAGGAAATAAAATGATGAGATAGGGGTTAATCTAGTCAAAGAAAAAAGAAGAGTGACTTTGATGTTGGGTAAATGACTTACAGGATAGGTGTGGATAGAAAGTGTGGGTGACATGAGTCTCAATGTGGTGGGTTTCAGGAAGGAGAGAGAACAGGTCTGGTAGTGAAAGGGTAAGGCAGACATCTACCCCACCTCCAGAACCGGTGGCATGAAGGCTGCAGAAATAAAAACCAAACCAGTTAGAAGAAGAAGGTGAAGGGAACGTTCAGAGCAAGTTCTGAAGACGAGGAATTTTGCTGAGAGTTGACCATGAGTTTCAGGAAGCACAGTTCATTGGCTTCTAGAGCTGGGAAAGATGGGATCAGAAGAGGGGTGTAAAGAGTTTGACTGGGGTAAGAGTGAGAGTTGAGTGACCTGGGAGTCCTGAGTTTCTTGTGATGATTGATATAAACAGAGCAATGGGCATAATTCATTCTTAAGAGGAGTCCTAACTTCTGTGATGTGTTTGCTGGAGTATTTATGAATTAAATATTTTTGTTCATTAACAAACTTCTAAATACCATGTTGAATTTCATTTAGAAAATATATATTGAAGAAGTATGATGTTATCTAAGAACAGAGCTGGGCAGGGATAGGATGTAGAAGTTATGAAAAAGAGAAGAATGATTCACACAAGGGCCCGGAAACTTTTTATGGAAGAAATTTTTTAAAATGAGAGGTGAGAAAAAAAGGAGTGTGTGACTTAACTAACTGTTTGCTTATTTTTGCAAAAGGAAACATAGAAAAGCAAAATCAACCAGAAACTAATATAAAATAATTGCCTATAGAAGATGGGTAGAAATGACTAAAAGCATTAGGGAGGGACTTAAAACTTCTCTGAGTGCATGGTTCTACATAATTTAAAATTTTTAAGTATATGTATATGCTCTACTTAGTCAAAAACATAAAACAAAATCAAGATTTTTTTTAACACAAACTGAAACATTAAATACAAACAAAACCACATGATTCTAGCTTTATATCAAATGTATAACATAACCACAAATAAAAAAAAGTATTAACTTGTAAACATGGTACTTTGACTGTAGGTCCTTAGCATGAAGCATTATAAAGGGATAGTAAAAGGGATAGTAAAGACATCTTAAAGTATCAATTGTTTTTTTTCTTGATCACGGTCTTGTCATAATAATTTTGAAGTCATTTTGTGTATTAACCATTTTTGCATAACCATTTTATGTTATAAAAAAGGACAAATGAGTTAAATACACTGATGTTTTGAGGAACTAGAATTCTGTAGGAGAGGAGAAGAAAAATACAAACATACAATAGCATGAGAAAAAAACATGTCATTAAGATATGAACTGTAAATGTCAATATTTATTTAAAATACATTTCTTCAACTCTATCCACTTACAGGACTCACAGACAATTAAACTCTGGCTGAAATGAGCATTCATAGCAGTCGAATTTTGATTTCTAAAAACTGTTCTCCACTCCAGAGTTCTCTGGAGAAATGAATGGCTGGCTTCAGGCACGAAGCAGGAAAAATACAAAATCTCATGCTATGCCAAAAATCAAGTACGTGCTCAAAAAATTTGAGGACTTATCAAAAAACCAGAAGCTGGCTTAAAAGGGCTCCCATGGACCAAATTTGGGATAAGTCAGCATCAAAATGAATAATGACTGTACTGAATTATAACATAGAGTAAAAGAAGAAATCATAAGTTCATAGTGACAGTACAAAAAAAAAGAAGAAAGAGTTTTTTTAAAAGCCTTTAAAAAAATACCAGGTCATACATGCAGCATCAATGAATATAATTAGAAAATCTACATTCTGCAGCTACCAGACTAATGAATGAATCCAGTAAGGAGCATTAGTGGATGATAAAATCATTTGGTACAAGTATAATAAAGAATCCATTTGGTCTCACAGTACCAACTTGTAATTATGTGATAATTACAAAGAAGAGAAAGTAGGTTTACAGTGGAGGGATACAAGAGATATCAATATAGATGGCCAGATAACCAAGTGAACCATGATGAAACTAGCTGACCTTAGTTGTCAATCATTATGTAATTCAATTGGAAGGGTGCATTATAGTATTTTTATCAAAACAACAAAATGTTATCCTGAATCTATTTAGGAGGCAATATCAGAAAAATAAGATTGAGTACATTAAACAAGACAATTTATCAAGAGTCTTTAAAATGTCAGTGTCATAAAAAACCTGGTAGGAGGTTAGGGGTTGGAGGTAACTGTTCTAGAATTTTAAAAAATGGCAACCTGACGTAGCAAAAAAATAAAAAATAAAAAAAAATTGGAAGAAAAAAACACAACTATGAAGAAAATGGATTCTTCATGTGGACTGTATTTGGATAATATTATTCATCTATGCTAAATTCCCTGAGAGTGATAGTGGCATGTGATCAATGAGGAGAATGTTCTTGTTTTCAGATGAAATATGTTTAAGTATTTAGGCGCGAAGTGTTATGATGTATGCAATATTCAAATGGCCCAACAAAAACAATAATGGAAAGAGAGAGAGAGAGAGAGAAGTAAATATGACAAAATGTTAATAGTTGGGGAATCTAGATGAAGTACATGTCGGTTTATTGCACTAGTCTGTAAATTGTCTGCAGATTTAACATTAAAAGGAAACGTTAGAAGAAAATTCCTCAACTCTTCATTTTAGCAAGCTATATTTCAGCTCAAGAAAAAAATGCTATGTGCCAGCACCCTTCACAAGGCTCTTAAGTCAATTTTGTGACTTATCCTTAATTGGCCAAAGTTGTTTTAATAAACCCACAGGATTGTTTCTCATTAAATTATGGAGAAGAGTCAAATAAAAGAAAAATGGTATATGTGATCCAAGGGGAAAAAATAATCTGTCGAAATGTTATTTTATTTTGTATCTTTGTTGTGCCCAGCAAGTCATGCCGCTTTCTTATTTTTAATCCCGGTTAGAGAAGTTTTAATTTATTTTAGAAAGACATGTGAAACAAATCCCAGCAGGGTCTGTTCTTATCGATTTCTATCTCTAGCAAAGCTGCATTTTGTTCTGTTTATATGTGTTTTAAATTTTTTTGCCTGAGGATAAAATTCCCGTTAAAAATTAGATGGTAAGCTGAAAGGCTGATAAAGTTGTTATTTTTAAAATATACATGCTAATTTGGAAATTCTTGATCCTTATTATGGAAATGAATAAGCAAAGGAAGGGTAAAGCTGGAGCAGCTTAAAAGTTGGTTTCCAGAAAAGTTATTTGAAAAGAAGTTGCCCTGAATGCACATTGGATATCCACACTTTTCCATTTTTTTTGCATTTCGGTTTTCCTGCAAAGAGGACAGAGGGAGCAGGGGTTGAGGAATGTCATTTAGAAGAAAGAAAAAAAATCCCTTCCTCAGCTAGTATCAAATGTTTGACAATGGAAGCTTCTTGCAAATACTTTTAATACCAAATTGCACCTGAGTGCAGAAATGAAGTCAGAGGTGGATCCACAAAGAAGGTGCCAAAGTGTTTACGTGCCTGCTTCTTGAGGTATGGCCCACAGCACTGATATCACTTAGGTGCTTACTGCAGGGTCTCTGGCCTCACTTCAACACTAGTGCATCAGAAACTGAATTTTAACAAGATTCTCAAGTTATTCACATGCATATTAAAGCTGGAGAAACACTGTTCTGAAAGCAGTGGCTCTCTGCTTTAGCCATCGTATTGTAGAATCACGTGAGGACTCTAAATTACTGGTCCCCGGTGTGGTAGGCTGAATCGTGTCCCTCAAAAAAGATATGTTCAAGTTCTTGTCAGCCTGTACTTGTGACTGTGACCTAATTGGAAGTAAGATTTTCGCAGACGTAATGAAGTTAAGATGGATTAGGGTGAATCCTAAAACTAGTGTTGTTATATGACGGAGGACCCCCCCAAAAAATTAAATTGTTTTTTTGGTAGGTGGGCCCCTGGTAGTACAGACTCCCCTTGCTAGGTAAGTGTTCTAGGAACCCAATGGCATCAGCGTACCAGCTAGGGTTGTCGTGCGAGGCTGTGCTCAGCTTCCATGAAGTTTTTTTGGAGATTCTTTCAATGCATTTACCCGTCTCATGATGGATGATGGATGAGTGCACCAGCCCACACGGAATTGAGACTTCAGCAGTTTTTGACCAAAGTGACATGACCTTCATGCCTCACCCTCCTGATTCACCTAATATCGACCTGAATGACTTTTTCTTGTTCTCCCAGAGGAAAAAAAGCCCTCAAACGGAAATGTTTTGCTGATGTGGAAGAAGTGAAACAAAAAATGGCACAAGCACTCAAAGGCATCAAAATGGACAAGTTCAAAAACTGCATCTTTGAAAGTTCTGTGATGTTTTGAGAAGTGTCTATTCATGACCTTTGTCTACTTTTGATGGGATTATGTGTTTGATTTTTGTGTTGAGTTGTTTGAGTTCCTTGTAGATTCTGGATTCTAGTCCTTTGTCTGAGGCGTAATTTGCCAATATTTCCTCCCATTCAGTAGGTTTTCTGTTCACTCTGTTGATGATTTCTTTGGCTGTGCAGATGCTTTTCAGTTTAACAAAGTTCCATTTTTTTTATTTTAGTTTTTATTGCAATTGCTTTTGGGGCCTTTGTCATAAATTATTTGCCTAGGCCAATGTTCAACAGAGTGTTTCCTAAGTTTTCTTCTAAGATTTTTATAGATTCAGGCCCTACATTTAAGTCTTTGATCCATCTTGAGTTAATTTTTGTATATGGTGAGGGATAGGGGTCCAGTTTCATTCTTCTGCTAGCTAATTTTCCCGGCACCATTTATTGAATAGGGTGCCCTTTCCCCATTGTTTATCTTTGTCAGGTTTGTCAAAAATCAGTTGGCTGTGGAAACATGATTTTATTTCTGGATTCTCTATTTTGTTCCATTGGTCAATCTGTCTATTCCTGTACCATGCTGTTTTAGTTAATATAGTCTTATAGTATAATTTAAAGTCAGGCATTATGATGCCTCTGCAATTGTTCTTTTTGCTTAGAATTGCTTTGGCTACTTTAGCTCTTTTTTATATTTCATATAAACTTTAAGATTGTGTTTTGTAGTTCTGTGAAGAATGAAGTTATATTTTGAGCAAGATTGCATTGAATCTGTAGATTGCTTTGGACAGTATATTCATTTTAACAATATTGCTTCTTCCAATCCATGAACATGGGATGTTTTTCCATTTTTTTTGTATTGTCTACAAATTCTTTCATCTGGGTTTTGTAGTTTTCTTTGTAGAGATTTTTCACTTCTTTAGTTAGGTGTATTCCTAGGTATTTTATTTTTTGTGTGGCTAGTGTAAATGGGATTGAGTTCTTGATTCAGTTCTTGGCCTGAGTATTTTTGGTGTATAGGAATGCTACTGATTTTTGTATACTGATTTTGTATCCTGAGACTTCACTAAAGTTATTTATCAGGTCTAGAAGCTTCCTGGAGGAATCTTTATGGTTTTCTAGGTATACAATTATGTCATCCACATTCTGGCTTGAAACTGGTCTCTTCTTACTGTGGATGTCAAGGGCTCAAAAAGCACTTCACATGAATAATGTTCTAGCATTGGTAAAAGCACAGGGTGCGCTGAGGAAAATCAGATGCCTCAATGCCAGAATTATTGCCCATCTTTCTAACAATGGCTGCCATAAATCCTTAATTTCATTACCCTCACCTTTTTAAGCATTTATGTATCATATGTCACTTAAATTGAAAAAAGGTCACAACTTATACTTAAATATTTCTGTTGTTAAAGAATTATAAAAAGATGAAAATAAAAGACTAGGAACAACAGAAGGATGTCCATTCTCAACCCTTCTTTTCAACATTGTGCTGTAAGTTCTCACCATAACAATAAGAAAGAAAAATAAATAATAGGTATCCAGATTGGAAAGGAAGCACTAAAACAGTTGCTATCAGCAGATGACATATTGTATGTAGAAAATCTGAAGGAATACACATTAAAAAAACTATGAAAATATTGATGCAAGACCAACAGATAAAGGTTTTCTTTTAGGAATAACGAAAACATTACAAAGTTAGATTGTGGTCATAGTTGCACAACTTTGTGATTATATTAAATATCACAGAATTGTACACTTTAAAAAGGTGAGTTTTCAGTGATCTATCACAGAAACAAAGAACTGAGTACCACAAGTTCTCATTCATAAATGGGCGCTGAACATTTAGCATAATACTACAAGAAAGGGATTGACAGTAGCAGGACACTGCCAGGAGCAGGAGGGCACATAACATCAGTAAGGGTACTTGATCCTAATCCAGGTGAAGTGAGATCCAATGGGAGGCCCAAACTTCACCTGTATGTGAAACATCCAAATCTGACTTGCACTTCACATTTTTAAAATAAAAAAAAGTTTTAAAGGTGAGTTTTATGTTACATGAGTTATGTCAATAAAACTGTTATTTTAAAAAATAAAGTTAAAAAAGTACTGTGAGTCTAATGTACAGCCAAAGTTGAGACCCACTACTCCAAATGCCCAAAGCAGATAAGAAAGCCATTTCCCATCCAAGTCTGAGAAGAAGTCAAGAGAATCACGGAGTGATGAAAAAAATTATAACTTAGTAAAAATAAAAGCGAAACGTTCCCAGACATTCATTTCCTTTAAAATCATGCTCAAAATAGCATGAATATACAGTGCATAGCATACAAAATGTATATGTGATAGTGTCCATCATTTGTTTTGTTTTGAACATTAATAAAGTATTTCAATAGAAAACATAATGATTCAATGGAATCAGATTGACTTAATTCATCATTCCTGAAAGAGATCTTTTGATTGTGTTACAGAGCCATCTGCTAGCAGGATGGTAGTCAGGACAAAAGAAATAGTCTGGTATATTCTGGCCTTGCAAAGCAATACCTCAAAATTACAACAAATGCCTTGCCTATAGTTCTGATCTTTTCCACATTTGTGAGATTTAAGATTCATCTGATAATTTAGCTATAAACATTCTGAAGTACAATATTTATTGTTTACAGGAACACTGAAGAGATTCCATTAAATGTGTTACAAACAACACATTATTATTAGAAGAGGAAGATTTTTAGACAGCTAACCCGATTCACATCATACAGTAGCAGAGATCTTAGTTTCTCTGGGTACTGGAAAGCGTGTGAAAAATAAGGCTGCGATTCCCTTCTATCACATCTTCTGAATATTTGGTGAAGCATTTGACAGTCCACATGTCATTTTTAGGTGTTGCTCACACAAATATGTGAGAACTCCCAGTCCCTGATCCAAATCAAGTATAAAACTATAGAAAAATAACTGGTAAGATGATGTACTAAGGAATATGATTATGTGCATATTTTTAAAAATTCATACTTTGTTTTACTTACCCTTTTTTTTGCTTTTCTCTCATACACAAGTATATCATTTTTAATAAAAAATAACAAGATTGTTTTAAATTTTTAATGAAAGGACCCAAAACAAGAGACACATGGTCAGATAAATATTCATGGTGAGTTTCTAAGTCATGCCACAAATCCTGGATACAATGGACTCAGAGTTATCCAGGAATGTTAAACACTCAGAGAAAATGTGATTTATTCCAAACCGGCAAGATTATTGCTACTTCCTTACAAGAGCTGTAGTTGTAAAGAACCTTCTGAATTTTCTTAGAAAAAAGTCAATTAATAGTAAGTCAGTAAATTAATGCATCTAAATTTTGTAATTATGACTCAGTACAAAAAGAGGCATAGAACACCACCACAGCCCATATTGTATATTACCAGTTGAGAAAGGGAAGGAAGCTAGAATTTAATGAAGCACTTGATCATGGAAGGCAATATAATAGAAACTTTGTAAATAAAAGCTCATTCAATTATTACAACTGCCATATGAAGTAGATAATGAAAGCAAAGCTCAGAGACTATTGATTCATCCGTGGTCATACACTGCCAGAGTTGTGTCTTAACGCCACACTTTCTGATTTATAGCCTAGAAATGGCTTAAGTTTTACGCTCAGTATGCAATAATGTGCATGAGCAGCCATGGATAGAATTTCCATAGGGCTGTCTTTAATGTTAGGTTTAATGGGAAACTGCCAAAGTGAAAAAAAAAATTGCAGAGGAAAAAGAATAGAATAAAGAAAATGAGGGTGTAAGAAAGACAAAGTAATATAATGAATAGTTAAATATATGAAAAGGCAAATTAAAAAGAGAGTCATGACTAAGTTTAGTTTTGGAAGACAGTATGTCAGGAAACTATGACATATCAAATTAAAACACTGAAGAAAAGAAAAGAACAAAAGAATGTCTATGGTTAATGTCTTATATGTGTGCTTACTGACTAACAATTGTGAAATTCTTTAAAGTCCCACATTTCCACAAGAATAACACACTATATTAATAATGACTGCAGTAGCAGGACAGAAAATTCCACAGCCTAAAGTACATAAGAAAGAGGATATAATTGAGAAGATCTCCATTTGTCCCTTGAAACCCTAGACATTAATAGGATTGGATATTGCCAGTTGTTAGAGAGGGCAAGAATGAGATGCAATGATAAAAGTGCTAATCAAATTAGAAAGAAAAGAAAACTTTCTTAACCTGCTAAATGGCATCTATGAAAAACACACAGATAATATCATACTTAAGAGGGGAAAATGGAAAGCCTAAGATCAGGAATAAGACAAGAATGTCCACCCTACTACTTTTTTCAACATTGTACTAGAGGTCCTAGTCAGGGCAACTAGTCAAGAAAAAGAAATAAAGGGCATTCAGACTGAAAAGTAAGAAAAACAACTACAGATGTTTGCAGATGACATAATCCTGTATATAGAAGATTTTAGAGAACCCACCCAAAAACTTTTACAGCTAATAAACAAATTTAGCACTGTTGCAGGATACAAGGCCAAGGTGCACAAATCAGCTGTGTTTCTACAACTAGCAGTGAACAATCTGAAAATGAAACTAAGAAACAATTCCATTGAAAATAGAATCAAGAGGCGAGGCTCGGTGGCTCAGCCTGTAATCTCAGCACTTTGGGAGGCCAAGGCGAATGGATTGCCTGAGCCTGCGGATTCCAGACCAGCCCGGGCAACTTGAGGAGACTTTGTCTCTACAATAAAATAAAAAATAGCTGGGCATGGTACCACACATTTGTAGTTCCAGCTACTCAGAAGGCTGAGGCAGAAGGAATGCTGGAGCCCAGAAGGTCGACTCTGGGGTGACTGTGAGCGTGCATGCCACTGCACTGCAGCCTGGGCAAAGGAGTGAGATTCCAACTCAAAACAAAACAAACAAACAAAAAAAGAAAATAGAATCAAAATCATAAAATACTTAGAAGTAAATTTAACAAAAGAAGTATAAGACTTTTACATTGAAAACTACAAAATAGTTAAAGAAATTAGAGAAGGTCAAATAAGTAGAAAGGCATAAATAGAAAGACTTCATGGATTAGAAGTCTTATTATTGTTTAAATGGCAATACCCCCAAACTAATCTGCAGAATTAATAAAAATCCTAACAACCCCATAAAAATCCAAGCTGCCACTTTTGCAAAAATTGAAAAGTTGATCCTAAAATTAATAAGAAAAATGAAAGAAACCCAGAACAGCCAAAACAATCTTGTAGGAAAAAGAATAAAGTTGGAAGACTCCCACATGCCCATTTCAAAATTCAGTACAAAGCTACAGTAATCAAGACTGTATGGTGATGGTATTAAGGTAGACATATTGATCAACAGAGTATAATTGAGAGTTCAGAAATAAACCTATGCATCTATGATCAACTGATTTTCAACTAGGATACTAAAGCAATTTAATAACAAAAAGAATAGTCTTTTCAACAAATGGTGCCAGGACAACTCGGTATCTACATGTAAAAGAATGAGGTTGGAACCCTATCTCCCACCAGATATAAAACTTAAAATAAAGCAAAGACATAATGTAAGAGCTAAAACAGTAAAACTCTTAGAAGAAAACATGGGCAAGAATGGTCGTCATCTTATATTGGGAAATAACTTATTAGCTATAAAACCAAAAGCTCAGCAACAACAAAATAGGTAAACTGGACATCATCACAATTAAAACGTTTTATGCTTCAAAGGATATCATCAAAAAAGTAAAAAGACAACCCACAGAAAAAAAAGAGAAAATGTTTGCAAATTGTGTATCCAATAAGGGACTTACATATGGGATTATATAAAGAACTCTTACAACTCAATAATAAGAAGGTAATTAACCAAATTAAAAAATGGGTAAGTTCTGAAAGACATTTCTCCAAAGAAGATATATAAATGATAAATAAGCATGAAAGGTGGCTCAACATCATTAGGAAGATGCAAATCACAGCCACAATGAAATACCTCCTCTCACCCACTAGCCACAATGAGATACCTCTTCCTACTCACTAAGACAGATATAATTTAAATGACTGAAATTAACAAGTGGGGATGAGGATGTGAGAAATTAGAACACTCACAGATAGCAAGTGGGAATGTACAATGGTGCAGCTACTTTGGAAAAATATACAGCCGTTCCTCAAAATGTTAACCATAGAGTCACCATGTGACCTAGCAATTTCACTCTTAGTTATATATCCAAAGAACTGAAAATACGTCACTCAAAAACTTGTATATGAATGTTCATAACAGTGTTATTCATAATAGCCCCAAAGTGTAAGCAACCGAAAAGTCAGTCAATGGAACAATGAATAAACCAAATATGGCATATCTATATAACAGAATGAGAAAATAAAGTACTGATACATACTATTGTATGCATGAGCCTTGAAAACACTATGCTATGTGAAAAAAAGCCAGGCACAAAAAGTCACAGATTGTATGATTCCATTTATATAAAATGTAGAGACAAAATTGACGTGAGCATTTGTCAGGGTCTGGAGAGAGGAAGGAATGGGGAGTGACTGTTAATGGCTAGAGTTTTTTATTAGATGGTGGTGAAGATATGCTAAAATTAGGCAGTGGCAATGGTGGTGGTGGTTGTATAATTCTGTGAATATACTAATGACACTTCACTGTTCACTTTAAAAGAGAAAATTTTATGGTATATGAATTATATCTTAATAAAGTTTTTATGAAAAAACTATGAGGAAACTTAATCAAAAAAGAGAGAATATAATAACGATAAAAAATAAATGAGAGGCAAGATGAAATTTCAGTGCGTAGCACAATAGACCTACACAAACGTCCCTTTTTCTGCTTATTTCCCTTTGCTGAGGACTTTAACCATAGATCATCTCCATTAGATTGAAGATGGAGGGTTTTTTGGAGATTGAATAGGCTCAGAGACAAATACATTCCTACCGTTTGAGAGTGCACAGTAATAATGAACACCTCTTCAACTCTTTAAAATAAAACCTGCCAAGAAACAAAGCCCACAAATATGTGAATTGCCTTCCAAAAACTAAGGGTCACCAAACACTTGAGGATGTCTCTAACATGAGATACATTGGAGTTAAAATGACATCATGAGATAATTGAAGAGGACAAAAGAAATACAAAACAAAACTCTCTGATCTATAAAACAAGGGCAAAGTACTATTTTAAAAAAAAGAAATATAAGAACAAATAAGAACTTTTGGAAACAAATGACTACAAAAAAATAAACAAAAGGACTAAAAAGCCAAAATTTTGGAAATCACCCAAAACCGAAAACAAAAAAGATAAACTGAATATGTGAAAAACAGATGTGAGTGTCATAGGAAGTCAACCCATAGAATGTCCAATACCTAGAAATAGAAAACTAAGAAATTGGAAAACTCCAAAGAAGGGTTTTTGTCATAGGTCAGCTTCCTGAATGAGACAGACTCTGATACCCCAGAGTTTGCAAGGAGGATCCATCCTGAGGAATACTTTTGGGAAGAACACCTTTGAGGAGTGAAAGAAGTGGGACTAGGCAGAGAGAGAATTTGAATTGTCCAATAAATGTAGTTGTAATAGAGGCCTCAGGAATTTTGTAGCTGGCATGACCTTTAGAATTGTTTCACTTGAGGTGAGAAAGAATACCACAGTGACCAGTCATTGAATGCAGGCTGCTCCCAAGATGGGGTGTAAGTTTGGGAATGGCAGTGAGGGCAATACCCGGAGTGAGGCTCATCTGTCAGCCTTCACTTTGCTGGCAAATGAATGCTTCAGTCCTGTCAGGGGTTCTAAGTCACAGGCTGGCACCCCCTATAGGTTTAAAGACTAAAATCAAGAAGGTCTTTCAAGAAGATCTTTGACAAAGTCAAAGACAGAATATGAAAAAAAAACATTAATAGGAGATCAATTCAGGAAGCCAAATCCAAGAGTTACAGATAAAGAGAAATAAGAAGCTGGAGATGAGAAAGCATTGCAGAAAAAAATAGAGATAACTTCTGGGAATGAAAAATAAAATTCTCCAGGATGAATTCATTTTGTTGGACACTTGATGGAATTATTTATTATGGAGACTTGTGTCCTTTAGCTTTGGGAAATTATCTATAAATAAGTATGTATAAAGTGCACTTTTTCTGCCAGGTTGTCAAAGTAGACCCCACACTTAGGCACACTTCATTGGAATATCTAGAACTACAAGAAAAGAAAAAAATGGTGGAAAAATGTACTGTACAATGTATAAATACCAAAGATAAAAGATAACAACAGAGTTGTAGAGGGGGGTCTTCAAGATGGTTGACCAGAGGCATCCAACACTTGCCTCCTCCACAAAGGACCAAAGCAGCCAGTAGATAACCACATGTCAAATATAGTGTCTAATAGAAAACTGGAATTCAGCAGGGAAGTGACAGAGAACCTCTGAGGCACAGAGAAAGAATCAAAGCAACTGGAAGGGATCAGCTCACAGTCAGGAGGCTGTAAGTGAGTGATACCCAAGAGTCCATACTCCTACCACAGACTCCTGCAATGTTAGCCATAGAAGAACCTTATAACCCTTGTGGACCGGGAGACTAGCATAGAGATCTACCTGGAGCCCACACAACAGCACTGTTCCAGGGAGAGAATTTGCACTGGACCCCACCTCCCACCCTGGAGACCCAATCAGCTGCATCACAGCATCAATCTTGAGAGCCCAGCCCCCACCAGACTACATCCTACCCTGGGTCCCAAAAGCCCCTGCATCTCCATATCCCTGAAGCCCTACTGATATCCTCCTATGTTCACCCAAAGGGCTGCAGCATCACAACACCAGCTGGCCCCAGTGGTGCAGGTGGTTCACCAGCACACTAGCCTATACTGTGTCCTACACCCCAGGGGACAAATGGTATGGCACACCAGAGAGGCTGCCCTCAGTACAAAGGAAGCCAAAGCATACACTCCCCAGAGCCTAGGAGTTTCCTGCTTTGGGCCACAGCCACTGGCAGCAACCCTGCCCACCCCACCTTCCACCAGCAACAGATCTGCTATGCACCTGTACATACCTTCAGGGAGCCTGGCAGTTGACCCACCTGCATGCCATCCTGGGTTCTAAAGATAGGCCAGCCTCTCCCACAGCCACCAGTGCCCACATGCACTATTTTGGGGAATGAAAATAGCTGTGCCCTGCTAGCATGTTGGAAAACCTAAAAGAAACGGATACATTCCCAGACTCACACAATCTATCAAAATTAATCCAAGAAGACACAGAAAACCTGAACAAACCAATAATAAGTAACAATATTGAATAAAAAGTTTCCCAACAAGTTTGAACAAAAAGCCTTCCAATGGCTTTATTGTTGAATTCTACCAAATGTAAAGAAGAGCTAACCCCAATCATTTCTAAACTTTTCTGAAATATTGAAGAGGAAGTTTCAATCTTTGGTTACAATACAAGGTTACTATACAAGGTTATAGTAACCCAAACAATATGATGGGTATAAAAACAGAAACATACACCAGTGAAACACAATAGAGAACTCAGGAATAAATCCACAAATTTATAGCCAATTGATTTTTGAAAAAGATGTCAAGAACATACATGGTAGAAAAGACCCTCTTCAATGGTGCTGGAAAAACTGAATATCCATATGCAAAACCATTCTTCCTAACTCATGATATGAGATCAGCATTATTCTGATACCAAAACCAGATAGATGCAAAAATCCTCAACAAACCAAATCCAATAACACATCAAAAAGATAGTACATTATAATCAAGTGATATTTATCCCAAGGATGCAAGGATGGTTCAACATACACAAATCAATAAGTGTAATACATGAAGGACAAAAACCATATAATCCTCTATAGATGCATATAAAGCTTTTGATAAAATTCAGTATCATAATAAAAAACTCTTCATCATAAAAACTTTTCATTATAAAAACTCTCAGCAAATTAGGCAGAGGGTGGCAATGTAATAAAGGCTATATATGACAAATCTATAGCTAACTTCATACTAAATTGGGAAAAGCTGAAAGCCTTTTCATCAACTACTGTTATTGAAAATAGTAGCAAAAATTAAGTGTAATAAGCCAAGCACAGAAAGACAAATATTGCATGTTCTCAATCATATGTGGGAGCTTAAAAATTTATCTCATGGAGGTAGAGAGTAGAATGATCGTTGCCAGAGGCTAGGAAGAGTAAAGGAGTAAGATAATAAGAAGTTGGTTAATGGATACAAAATACAGTTAGATAGAAAAAATAAATTCCACGTTTGATAACACAGTTGAGTGATTATAGTTAACAATAATATATTGTATATTTCAAAATAGCTAGATTTGAAATGTTCCCAACAAAATTAAATGATACATTTTTTGAGGCGGTATATATCCTAAATACCTTGATTTGCTCATCACATTTTTGTATGCAAGTATCAAAACATCACATGTACCCCATAGATATGTATAATTATTATGTCAATATAAAAAGAAAAAGTGATATTAAGACAAGAAGTAGAGTTGGGAAACCTTTTTATGGGTGGTGAGTTTTGTTCTTAAATCAGAACTTTAGATGAGAACATAAATAGTCATGTTATCAAATTATAAAATACAATACTTGACAAAATGATAGATGATCATTACAAAAGTTTGGGCTTATAGTACAAAACTGGGAGTATATTTAACAAAATAAGAGCAAAATTATCCCAGGAATTTAAAAAACATGAAACATGAATAGTAAAATAAAGATATATATAATGAATCTACCTCACTAACAATAAAAATAAATTAAATAAGAGAATAGAGATGTAATCTCCAGGGTTTTAAAAATATATTTAAGTTATAAAATCCAATGACAAGATTTTGGTGAAAGCTATAAAATATATAAATGTATATTAGCATTACTTTTTGTTCCTTTGGAAAGTGATTTGGCAAGTAATTTCAAAAGCCATTTTAAAAAATTCATGTTTTTGACCCAAACATAGCTTCTGGAGAGTCATCTTAAGTAAATAATTTAAAAAATAAAAATTGACCAGACACAGTGGCTCACGCTTGTAATCCCAGCACTTTGGGAGACAGAGGGGGAAGTTTGAGACCAGTCTAGGCAACAGAGTGAAATTTTGTCACTACAAAAAAAATTTAAAAATTAGCCAGAGGTGGTGGTGCATGCCTGTAGTCTCAGCTGCAAAGGAGGCTTTGTCAGGAGGATTGCCTAAGCCTAGGAGGGTGAGGCTACAGTGAGCCATGGGGATCATGCTGCTGCACTCCAGCCTGGTTAACAGAGAGAGACCCCAATTAAAAGCCAAATAAACAGATAAATATACAAACACATAATAAAAGTTGTGTTCAAGAGTATGTTCACGACAGCTATAGATTTGTAACAAATCAAAACAGTATGAAAATATCCAACAACTACTTAATCTATAGCCATTAAAAATGAAAATGACTTTGAAAATTATACTGAACAAAGAATCTATTTTGTATAATGCTTACTGAACAGAGAACACAAATTGTTTTCATTATGTCAATTATGCAAACTGTATGTATGTGAGTGAAAAATAGGAGGGAGTGTACAAGAATGAAAATAATTGAATTGAATCATAAAATTATGAGTAACAGTTTTTCTTCTATGAAAATAATTTTCATTTTTATCGTAAGAACAATTACAAGAAATATGTTGGCATATGTTAAGCTGTTTACATGTTTACAATGAGCTTATGGGTCAGGAGACTTCCTTGGGACAGTTGTGCATCCCTTAGTTTTCCTTTCTATTACGTCAAATATCCCACACATGAATTTGTCTCTGTCACTCTACTCTCATAACACTCTTCTCTGTCAGTGTCCCTATACACACAAACACACACACACACACACACACACACACACACACACACACACACACACGAAACACATAATAGTTGGAAACCACCCAGAAGGCTAATCCTAGGTTTCCATCAAGTCTCCATGTGCTAGAAGGCTAAAACGTGAGTCTTCTAGTTTAATATTCACAATAGTCCTCCTTCTGTTTAAGTACATACATTTCCTCATTTTTTTCAAATACGTAGCACAATTTAGATTTAATATATTTGTCTATCTGTCCAAAGCCAAGGTTGTGGTGGGAACCAATCACAGAGAAGGGCTTCGCATTTTTGTCATTAGCTCTGGTCCATCATTCTTAGTGCCATATATTTATTCCCACTTTCCCAGGCCTGAGCAACAGAAAGAGATGGATGCCGTGAAAAGCATATATGCAGGAACGCATTTTGGAGGAGTCGTCAATCTTTTGAGACAATTTGAGGTTAATGCTTACATTAAACAAACACAAGTAATAACCTGTGGCTCCAGCTTGTGGTCATAGATACATGGGAACCTGCAAAGGTCATAGTCAAAAGCTTAGAGTAGCATAACCAAGCAAGAGGAAGTAGGATGACTCAAGAATTCTTGGGGAGATCTTATGCTGTTTATGGCTGAAAAGAAGAGAAGAAAAAGGAAAGGTGAGACTAACGTGGTCAGGGATTGGGTAAGGGACAGGCAGAGCCTGCAAAGCATTTTGCTGCCATGGTAAATTGTCATAGTTCAGTATGTCTACTTGAATTTAGCTCAATGACACCACTGTAACACACTAAACATAGGTGACAGCATGCTAAGAATTTCCAGGACTCTTTCTGAAACACCTAGGTTAATCTCATACCATTTATCTGGAGTTGCTGGGACCATCTGGGCGAAATGGGTCAATGCAGAACCTCTGATGGACTCTGTATTTACTCACCAGGGATGAAAGAATTGTCTCAGCAATCAAGAGATGCCCTTTGACTCAGATCCAGCTAGAGAAGCCAGCTTTTCTTTGGTGCCTGAAAGCATTTTAATCATTTTATTTCAGCAATTTATAACCTATGTACTTTCCTCTGTATACTATGGTTGGCCCCTGGAGTAGGTCTGAATGGGGTAAGAAACCATTTTTACAACGTTTCCAGCCAAGACTAGAAAGAAAAATAACTTTAAAATCTGAGGAAAAAATTACATTCTTATAAGGTCTTGAGGCTGATGCATTTTATATAGACAGAAAGGCTATATAGGCATACTAAATATCTCACACATGCACACACACACATCAGAAATTCATAGCGAAACCAACTTTTAGTGAACCTAGCAGGAAGAGATGCAAGGATGAACAAAAAGCTACTGAGATATTCAATGTGATTATTTGAAGCAACAAACCTGGTCATGTCTGGAAATATCTAGTTGGTCCTCTCCACACATTTATTTAGACCCAAACCTGTGCTATATGCTTATCCCATAAAGAAATGTTAAAAGCAACAGCCAACTTATGCAACGGGAGCTCAAACATAATTGTATCTAAAACCAGGAGCTCAAATACTCTAGGATTTATGACTGGGGAGGCTTTATTCATTTAAAAGTAAAACTCAAAAATAGAAAACCTGAAGCCTTCAACATCAAGCAAAGAAGTTTTGCCGTTTTTTTCTTAATGCTACCCTGTTCAGAAATTTATCAGAGTCATAAACACTTAGAAAAGAAATCAGGTATCACAGAAATAGCATAATCCAGTCAAATATACGTCTGTTTTAGCATTTGTTTATACACACAAAAAATCATCATATTAATGTCATCCCATTAAGAGGAATAGAACATAGAGTCATCCAGCTCATAATAAGCTTGGAAAGTAACCCAGGTTTGGACATGGCTAATTATTCCCCTTAACCAGGAGCTTTACTCTTCTAAAAAATTAGAAATAGTATGGTGGGGGGAGGGTGAGGGGGATGGGATTAATGGTGGTGGGTATCTATCTGAGGATGGGGAGACACCTCTTATCAACAAGGGTACCTGAACGAAATATTTTTGTATGCCTAACCCCTAACTGTACCCCACAATAACATAATAAA